>PVJH01003799.1:0-135775 GCA_004026705.1 Nesogale talazaci | reverse complement strand
CTCTCTCTCTCTCTCTCTCTCTCTCTCTCTCTCTCTCTCTCTCTCTCTCTCTCTCTCTCTCCCCCTCTCCTGCCTCTGTGAGGATACCCTTATACCTTTAGCCTACTTCTTGGTTCCTTTGATATTCCCATGTGGCTAGAATCAGTCTTCCCGCTTCTCAGCATCTTTTGCTTGTTTTATATGGTTCATATATCAAAAGTGTCTGACTTAAGGCTCTCCCCACACCAATCCAATTTCATTAACACAAGAAACAATCCTGTCTCAGATGTCGTTTTAAAGACATTTCAGGACTGAGCCCCGGTGGTGTAGTGGTTGTTCACGGGACTGCGGCCCACTGGGACGGAGGTTCAATTCCAGCAGTGGGGCTGGGCCTCCTACTCCCACCAACAGAGAGCAGTGATGCCCCCCCCCAAAAAAAAAATAAAGACATTTCACTGGCATTGAGTCATTACTGACTCATAGGGAGCCCCTGTGAGTTTCTGGAACTGCAACTCTTTACAGGACTAGAAAGCCCATTCTTTCTCCATGCAGCTCGCAGTCCCAAGCATAGCCACAAAGCCATCAGGTTCCCGCCCTTGGCACTGTTGTCCCAGAATCAAGAGAGGGGTATGAGAAATTCACTAGCTCTGGATTGTTTGTGGTTCACTAGCTCAAAGTCTGCAGTGTGCCAGAAGTGTATTCCTCTATACATTTCTGGAATCCTTTTGGAGCTCAAAGTGTAACTGTAAAATATTTCCAATTATGGTGCCCATTGTTCGTGATTGCAGCTTATTGAAAACTTATTTAGAAGTCACCAGTGTTCAAGCTTGTTGATACTGTACAAATGAATGAAAAGAGGAGTGAGATTTAAAACAAACTTGAATAACCTTCACCTTCCACACACCCATTGACAAGTTTTTTCATATATATATATATATATATATATATATATATATATATATATATTTGAAAGCCTGCTTCAGTGTCAGGTTCTTCTGTGATTAAAATGAGTTATCAGATACAATGAGATGTTTTTCATTGGAGGTTACTATTTGTCTTACTTGAATTTCAAATTAAGGAGATTTATAATATAAAGTTTATAAAGTGCCAAGTTAATGAATTATAATGAGGAATAAGAATGTTCCATTGTAATGCTGCCATTAAAGCTCCAAGAGGAAACTGTATGATAAAATTCACATCATAATTCAAGTGACTACAGAAAGCAAAGGTTATAAGAGGGAAAATGTTAATGTGAGAAAAATTACTTTATACCCATCCAAAGACTCTATAGGGAAATATTATTTGACTTTAAAATTAGTTGCATAACTATACAGAAAAAGCAGTTTCTGAGTTTTTTTTTTAATTAGTCTATGCCCATGCATTTCTATTTGAAAAGTCACCAAAATGGAGGACATTTGCTCCCTGGGAGATGACTTCTGTTTGCATTTTGGTGTGGTTCTGGCTAAGGAGACTGGCATATTACCAGCCTGTTATCTAGTATTCACAACCTCAGAGTTGACCCTTCTCTGCCTCCCTACACAGGATACCCAGGTTCACCAGGACGCCAGGGCAGCCGTTTCCCATCTACTCCTCTGTACCCATGCCAATCTCCTGATGTCTGTCGGTCAGCACACTGCTGGCCTCAGAGTAAACTTTCAAGCCCTTTTTTCCTACAGGCAAATTGAACAAAGAAATGCCTGTGTGACTAATTAAGATGAAAGTGGTCCCTACTTGTACTAAAGCTAAATACTGACACAGGAATTTCAGGCATTCTACGTTTAATAAAAAAGGATTGGCCCCTATGTATGTGTCCCTCTATTTTCTCTGAAACCATGGCACATGTCTATTAAGGTTGCACTTTACGTGAAGATTTTTTTCTTTATTCTTACATTAGAGTATAGTTAAAGCATTTGTGTGCATTTATACATGATATGTAGAAACAAGTAGAGGCAATAGCAAAAGCTACCATGTTGTTAGATTGTCACATCAGTTTCAACTGACAATGACAGCAGAACAAAGCAGTGCTCAGTCCTGGGCCATCCTCATAGTCATTCTTGATTCAGCCTGGTATGACAGTCACTTGGTCAGTTCATCTCATCCACAGTCTTCCTCTTTCCTACTGATCCTGTACCTAGTGTGAAGTCGTTCTCCAGGGAGTGGCCCCTTCTAGTAAGTCCAAAGTACTTGAAATGAAGTCTCTCTAGCCTTGCTTCTAAGAAACAGTCTGGCTGTACTTCTTCCAACAGAGGTTTATATATTCTTTTTTTTTTTGGGGGGGGGGCGGGGGCAGGGGGGAGTGCATCACTGGTGGTTGTGGGAGCTATCCAACGCTGCTCCTGAGAGCCGCCGCTAGATTTTGCTGGATTTGAACTGCCAAGCCCGCGCGCTGGAGTCCCGCACTCTACCACTTACGCCACCGGGGCTCAGCTTGAGGTTTATATATTCTTTTGGAAGCCCATGGTATCATCAATATTCTTCATCAACGTCACACTTTGAATGCATCCATTTTTCTTCAGTCTTTGTTATTCATTGTCCAGTGCTCGTGGAAGCGATAGAAAATGCCACGAAAAGCTACCATTTTGATGGTCCCTGTAAGTCATTCACATCTCTTAGAGTTGTATAGGAGATCTAAGGTAATCTTCCTAAAAACTATGAATTTTTATCCCTAGCATACAAATGAATACAGATAGAGTGAAAGCATATAAATGTCTATGTCTATCCAACTATGATGTGGGGAGAAAGCTTAGGACACAATTCTGTCATGGGCCAGTGCCCATTGTCTTAAAGACAACTAGTTTATCCTGACTTTGTTGATGTTTTAGAATATGTTAAGGTTTTGACAGAAATTGAAATAACACCTTGCCTAAAATGATTGATCTATGATGACCCATAGAAATGAAATACATTCATCAAGATCGCCCAGTTGGCTTGCTACATAACACAGAATAGAAGTGAAGTCACTATTCCTGCCCCTTGCATTTTGACTCCTGTGTCTGTCCTACATGATTCATTGATTACCTCACTGTAGACACTGATCTTTTGAAAACCTGGACCTTTGGGTAGGAAAGGCATGCATTGTATCTTAGAAACATGGGACTTCTAAGCTTAATAGAAAGACACTGTCAATGTCATACCTAACATATACATGCATATAAGCCCCATAGCCTTTAATACTAGCATGAATAATGAGGTAAATGGAGCGATTCATGAGAATCATGATAGGATTCTGTCTTTAAGAAGAACACAGAGGAAAATTAACAAAAACCTGCAATCTTATTTGATCACTTCCTAGATTAGAACATGTACAGACTCCCACACAGCGACCCACTGAGAGAGAAACTCTCTGCACAGTCCCCTGTGGACATGGGGAGACATTCACACTGAGAGACAAAATTGCTGCTCATCTGCCTATATTGTTATGAGCCAGGAAAGTAACCAGCTTTACCCCAACTTCAGATGAGCCAGTTGGTTGCCTGTATTAATAGGATGCTGCTGACCTACTATCAATGTGGCCTGTGCTCTGGGCAATTTTGTTCCATCAACAGTGATTGATTTGTGTGACTCTGTCCTTCTGACTGAGGACACGCATTTTTGAGACAGCTGGCCAGGGCTTGGATCACTCTGCAGCTGTGGTGGGGCCAAGGAACAAACTCACATGGGGGAAAACTCATGCTCTCAACTTAATTAGCTCCAAGCCTGAACCAACTAAGCTAAATGACCATAGGGAACTTTCCCATGTTGTCCTGATTAGTCACACACTCATATACAATTATAGACAAGAGATGACGCAATTTGTATACACAAAACACAGAGGTGCAATGTAGATCCTACAAGTCAATGTTTGAGACTATTTTAAGCTAACCTTCAAAGAATCAATTTAGCAGCCTGAACCCTTTTGTGTAGACATGCGCTCACTAAAGACGTCCAATGAATGAAATGCCTGCCAAACTCAAAATGAAGGCATATTAGAGAATTCCATTTTCCCTGAACACTTTATTAATGTGATTGTTCAGCTTAGGGTCACTAGCTCTGAACTCATCAATACCAGTTTCAGATTTCCTTAAAGTTAAGATATTCTCTTTCCTGAGTGGTGTTTATGCAACTTTGACTCTGTATATATGATGGCCACAAGAGTTAGTTGCAAATCCTACCCCCTACTTCTTACTAGCTAAATGTGAGAAAACTCTGACTGCTTTGTGTGTTGATTTCCTCCTCTTAAAGTGGAGTACTTAGATTTGGTCATCACGCAGATGCCCTGATTTCTAAATCCTCACTGTTGACTTCTGTTTTCACACCCTTGCTCTCAGTAGACAGGATTCTTTTCCTGCATAAAGTATTCTTCATGCACTTCTCCTGCTCTCCACATTACTCTGGTCTGCAGCAGGCAACCTCACTAATGATGTCTTTGTCCTAGCCGATCAGCTTTCCCTCTAGATACCTGGACACTTTGCTTACTTATGTCTATTAACTGTTTGCTAAAATATTGCTTTCTCTGTTATATATTCACTAACCCTTCAACCCTGTCCCACATTAGCAGGAGCCCTGGTTCAGTATTTGGTGGCTAAGCAGAAGGCCAGTAGTTCAAACCCACCAGCTCCTCAAAGAAAGATGTGATAATTGACTTCTGTGAAGGTTACAGCCTTGGCAACCTTAGAAGAAGGTTCTGTTTTGCCATGGTAGATTCGTTGTGACTTGGAATTCATGAAACAGAATGACTTAATGTGTCTTTACTTGGACTCTTCTTATCTCTTACCATGCTTTCTTTATTCTCCTTTGCAATTACTGCCCAAATATTATATATTTAACTTATTTATCTTGCTTGTTATTTGCCCTCACTCCATGCAGGAAAAAAAAGGGAGATGTTTTGTCTGTTTTAATCACTGTTAACATATGAAACAAAATCACTGTTAAATCCAAAATGCCTCACTCTCAGTAAGCAAAAATCAACAACAAGCTCACTGATACCTAATGGGGGTCATAGTGACCGTATATGACAGGTCAGAATTCCTCCAAGTGTTTCAGATGCTGTGAATGGTTACAAAAACCCATTACTTCATCTTTCTCCTACCAAGCCACTGGTGGGTTTGAAACTGTCAATATTTTGACTAGTAGCCTAAACAACCCACTGTAGGCCAGGTCTTGTTAAATGCTTGTTGAATGTTTATACTAATGAATTAGGGAAATTATTAAACATTTTTATCAGTCCTGTCTACTTGCTCCTGGCTATATATTTCTGATATCATGAAAGCGCAAGGGAGTTAGTAATATTATTCCAAAATTCCTCATCAGGGCTCACTGGTGCATTTTACTTTTGTTTTTTAAGATATCTTTTGGGGAGAGATAGGAATAGTTTCATTTCTTTAAAGCTCTATTTCTGATTTATATGTGTCAAAAATGCGTGCATTGTTTCACAGTAGTTCCCTCAGAATGGATTTATCTTGTGGAGCCAATGTTTCTTGGAGTATCTATAACATCTAGAGACAAATCTTGAAAAGGTAGAGTTTAAATTCAGGTCCCAAATGTAACTCTCCTTAATGCAAATTGAGTATGAATTTATTAGAAACCATTAGTGGGATAAATGTTCTCCTATTATGTAAATCTGTGTCTTTAATCTGAAATGTGGAAAGTGAATTGCTTTCCAGAATATTTCATCTATGTTTCTCTAATTAGGAGAGCAGGTGGTTAATTACAGGTGCTGTTAAAGACTTATCCTCATCACAAGGACACAAATAGCTAATTCTGTGGGTCTTAAGTCAGTCATAGGGGCAGTTGTGTTGGCTACACAATTTTTAAATCCATAAGTGTGCTAAGTGCCTGAATTCATAAACATAACTGGGTATGTGTTTTTAGTTTATAAATACCAGAATTTACCCTTCACTATTAGCACACATTTAATGATTTTTTTAATGAGACATTGACAGTAATTTTGCATAGTGTTTTTGGTGTCAGAGTGGTTGTGCATTGGGCTGCTAACTGCAGGGTCAACAGTTCAAAACCAGCCGCAGCTCTGAGGGAGGAAGATGGGGCTTTCTACTCCTGCAGACAATTACAGTCTTAAAACCTCACAGAGGCAGTCGTACCTCGTGCTGTGGGTCTCCATGAGCTGGCATTGACTTTCTGGGTGAGTTGGGTTTGGGTTTAGTCTACAAGAGACTTTGGATGTATGTTCAAAACTCCCGGGAGCAGTGAGAAGAAGTACATTTAGTACTACAGCAGTAAATGAAAACCATAAATAAATTGTAAAAAGGATCATTTGTATTCTAGCTGGAGGAGACCTGGTGGCATAGTGGCCTACATTTTCAGCTGCTAACCACAAGTTCAACAGTTCAAAACCCTCCGTCATTCCTTAGGAGGAAGATAAGGCTTTCTATAGCCATAGGCATAAAAATGAGGCTTTCTGCTCCCATAAACAATTACAGACTCAGGAATCTGCTGGAGCAGTTCTATCCTGATCTAGTGGTTTACTGTGCGTCAGAATCAACTCAATGACTGAGTTAGATTTGGAGATCATATCTCTACATTGAGGGTCCTAGAGCTATACTAAGGCAATCAATTTATGATATCACTTCTTTTCTGTTCCATATTTAAGTCATAGTGTTAAGAAAAAAATCATAAGCTAGAGTCCTGAGCTTGGAACCATACCAGTAACGTGTAGCTATAGAAGTGAATGCAGAATGAAGTGCCTTGCTAGGTATTAAACTGTTTCGAGGATGTGGGGAACACAAGCAACCTAGTATAAGGAGGTGACTTTCATTTCTAAAATCAGCTAAACGATACAACAAAACTTTTTTTTTCCAGAAAAGAGTGCAATTTTTTGAGGTAGAGATTAACTCATGGGAGATTAGAGAGTTTAGTATTATAAAGTGTTTCTTAAAGTTTCAGGAAGCTATTCACCCTCCCCATGCCTCTGAACAGATACTTCTGAGATTTGAGTTTTATGATGGTATCTATAAAAAACATTCCCATAAGATCTTAGAAATATTCACTAAACAAAACTGACAAAATGTGAAGACATTACTTCTCAAGATAGCTTCCATCTAGATCTGTTCACTTCTCAGAAAAGGTGCTCTTTCCATCTCTCAAATCCTTTCCCACAAATCATTCTGCACTTTTCAATGCATATCACATCAAAAAGATAATAGCCTCAAGTATGAGTAGCCTCAAGTTATGTTTATTTTAGATGTTCTCTGAGTTTGAGGAACAAAGGTAAATTAAAAGGGGCAAAATCAGGGCTGGAGAGTGAATGAGGTATCCCACTGAAATTCTTGTAAGACAACCACTCCTACAGGTGAAGCAACTTGACACAGGTGAAGAATGAAGAGGTACACTGTTGTGATAGAAAAACTCCTTTGTACAACTTTCCTGGCCTTTATTCCATGGATGGTCTTTTACATTTTCTTAAACTTCTTTATAATGAGCCCTTATGATTATCCAGAGTCTTTAAAGAAAATCTACCCTGCGTATCCCTTGTTGTTGTTATTGATGATAGGTGTCATCTAGTGGGTTCCAACTCAGGGCAATCTTGTGCACAAAAGAAAGAAACAGGACCCTGTCCTGTGCCGTCCTCATAATCAGTCCCTTAGCGTGAGCCTATTGTTACAGCCACACCGTCAGTCCATCTCTTTAAAGGCCTTCCTCTTTTTTGGCTGTCCCTCTACCAAATGTGATGTTCTTCTCCAAGGACTGATCTCTTCTGACATGTTCAAAGTACATCAAACAAAGTCTGGCCATTCTTGCCTCTAAGGAGCACTCTAGCCTTACTTCTGCCAAGACAGATCAATTTGCCCTTTAGCAGTTCATGATACTTTGACCAATCTTCAATACCACAATTCAAATGCATCAATTAACCTTTGATCTTCTTTATTCAATGTCAACTTTCACATGCATATGAGGCAACTGAAAATAGCATGAGATTGGGTCAGTTACAACTTAGTCCTCAAAATAACATCCTTGCTTTCAATATTCTAAAGAGGTCTTGTGGAACAGATTTCCCTAATGCAAGCTGTCTTTTGATCTTTTGACTGCTGCTTTCATAATCATTGATTGGGGATCCAAGCAAGAGAAAATCCTTAACTAACCTCAATCTTTGTCTTCCCTGAAAATAAGCACCATAGCCTTCTGATCCTTTCTGCCTTGAATTGGACTGACTCAGCAGAACCCTTCAGGAGACACTGTTTTGATTGGGAGTTCTTTTTAGAGCTCTCTAATGAGACTAAAAGGAGCCCTCAATGCAAGAACACTATGTCCTGTTAACCTGCATCCCATGATGCTCACCTTCCTGGCACGTTTGCTGAAGACAAAGTAGGGGCATAAGCAAATGTGTCAAGAAAGATAGTCATGCCAGGCTATCAAAAGATATAGCATCTGGGGTCTTAAAGAATTGAAGATAAACGAGCTGCCATCTAGCTGAGAAGCAACAAAGTCCATATGGAGAAGCACACCAGACTGTGTGAACATGAGATATCAAGAGGAGCTGGTATGAAAGACCCAGAACAAAAAAACATATCATTCTGAATGAGGGGAAATCCAGAGTGGAGACCCAAAGCTCATCTGTAGCCATTGGACATCCTCTTACAGAAGGGTCACAGGGAGGAGAGGAGCCAGTCAGGGTGCAATATAGCACTGTTGAAATATAAAACTTTCCTCTAGTTCTTTAACTTGTCCTCTCCAGTCCCCACCCCCAACTATCTTGACACATTTGTGCCTTACAAATCTGTCTAGACCAGGGCTTGTGCACAAAAATAGAGAAGAATTGGAAACACAGGGAATCCAGGACAGATAAACCCCTCAGGACCAATAATGAGAGTAGTGATACCAGGATGGTAAGGGTAACTAAGGTAAGGGGGAGAAAGGGGTAACCTTTTCCAGGGGGCAGACAATAGACAAGTGGGTAGAGGGAGAAAATTGTCAGTAAAAGACATGAAAAAAGTAATAATAATTTATAAATTATCAAGGGTTCTTGAGGGTGGGGAAGGAGGGCGAAAATTGAGCAGCTGATACCAAGGGCTCAGGTAGAAAAAAAATGTTTTGAAAATGATGATGGCAACAAACATACAAATGTGCGTGACACAATGGTTGGAAGTATGAATTGTGATAAGAGTTGGATGAGCCCCCCCCCCCCCCAATGATTTTAAAAAGAGACAGGATCCCTGGTGGCATAGTGCGCGATAAGTTGGGCTGCCAACCATATGGTGACCCTAAGGTTTAAAACCCTCGGTCCCTCTACAGGAGAAAAAAGAGGGCTTCCCCTTCCATATAGAATTGCAATCTTGGAAACCCATAGGGGCAGTTCTACCTATCCTAGAGGTTCACTCCGAGTAAGAATGGACTCCATGGCAGTGAGGTCACATGTACACCGAGAGGACATCCTTCCAGGCATGGACTGATGTCAGAGACAGGTGTATATATGCTGTGGTGCTGGAAAGAAGCCCATGCATGTGTGAGCCGCAACCCTAGTGGCAATACTTTTGGCTTACCCTTGGATTGCAGTTTGTTTGTCTTTTCTTTTCTTCAAGCTTAATAAATGTAAATTCTTAAAAACACACAAACAGATGGAATAACAAATGAAAGAGGGAGTTGGGCACACGAAAAAGCACAAATGCATTATAAAATAGACCAACAATAAATTTTAAAAAGAGTAAGACCCAGACGGTAAAATGTTTTAAGCTCCAAAACATTGTCATATTTAAAGAACCTCTGTTTCTTCAAGGGGCCAGACCACTTATTTGTCTTTGCCTCTCAGGATAGTAACCCTCACAAAAAAGTTCAATAGCAATATTTGTTTTGTTTTGTTTTTGGGCATCACTGTCTCTGTCTCTGGTCGTGGGCGCTACCCAGTGCTGCTCCTGAGAGCCGCTGCTGGATTTGAACCGCCAAGCCCGCGGGCCGCAGTCCCACACTCAACCATTTACACCACCAAGGCTCAGCTCCAATAGCAATATTTGATATCAGTAACATAAATCCCATTAAAGACATAACAGTGAACAATGTCCTGGCATCATCTTAGCACAAGATCAACTGTCATGACGCAATAATTAACTGACTGCTGGAACTAACTAGTATCTTTTCCAGAGGCCGGCAGGTCTTTGATGATTTACTGTTTCTGTGTCAGACCACTGTCAGTGTTTAAGAATAACTCCTGCCTTTATTGGTAGGACGAAATGTGCATTTATAATCAGTCATTTCAGTAGGACAGATTACTTGACCTGTGTCTGCTGTTCTCTCATGAATCTTCTATTTTGCTACCAGAAGATTTGTCTTCTGATGATTTCCTAGCTTCTCATTAG
Organism: Nesogale talazaci; assembly: GCA_004026705.1. Lineage (NCBI taxonomy): Eukaryota > Metazoa > Chordata > Mammalia > Afrosoricida > Tenrecidae > Nesogale > Nesogale talazaci. The sequence continues at coordinate 125,510 of PVJH01003799.1, read as the reverse complement.
ATGAAATCAAGCCTTCTTCGTATGATTCAGGAGACAATCTGTGATCCAGCTCCATATCCTACCTTTTTCTCTTCCCTTTCTGTACCTCCCCCCCCCCCATCTTCCAGAAGTTTTTTCTGCACACCAAATGGATTCACACCTTCTGAATGTTACTCTGTCTGCCTTGAATAGCCCTTCCCATACACTTTGCCTGGCAAATTCAGGTCATAGCTCCAGCCCCTACTTTCTGTATTCCCAAAGCCTCCTTTATCTGCTACTAACTTAGCACATAGTACATGGTAATGAGCTTCTGTATTAGTGTTCATCTTCCCCCTGGAGTATGGGTGTAAAAATTAGAGACTTGCATCTGTATCTTGATTTCCCCAGCGTCTAGCCCAATGTCTAACTCAAAGTAAATGCTCATTATGTATCTATGGGGATGAATTGAACAGTATACTCTGGTCTGCCCCAATCTATTTTTCAATTTATTTATTTATTTATTCATTCATTCAAGCAGCAGGTATTGGATTTGGATTTCATTGTGCTTATAAAGGCCCTTGATATTTGCTGAGATAGCATATTCATATAGGTAAAGAATTATCATTTTAAGTTTTAAAATTGTGGTAGCTTTGACAGTTTAAAAGTGATCAAATGAACAGAGAACAATGAAAAATTCAGTTTCCCACATCTGGTTAGTTAAGTACCTCTGAAACTCTTAATAGTCTTTACAAGTATCCTTAAATCCTAGAATTGATTTATTAACTTGAATTTGAGAGTTCATGCTCACACAGCTAATAGCATAATGTGAAAAATTGCCTTCTCTGGAGGGAGGTGTCCAATATATCTACTAAGAGCAGAGACTCCATACTTGGCAATGTTTCTCCTTGCCAACCACATGTCCCAAAATACGATTGCCATTAACTCTTGAAACAAAATAAACATCTACATTTTTACATACACCGCTAGGCAGGTTACATGTGCTTGTTTCCTTCTGCCAAAAGTGAAAAAGCAATTCCCAAATTGCAGTGGTTTGTTTGCTTTCCAGAAAATCAAAGAAAAGAAAGTCTAGGGAAATATACAAATTGACACTATGCCATCATTGCCATCAGTTTACACCTCTTGTTACTTATCAAAATGCATGTACTTCATTACAAAAATTAAGGCAATAGTATTTTTAAAGTGCAATTAGATGCAGGAACAAATTGAACCATCATAGAGTAGGAAATTCTAAAGGTCAGCTCCTTCTATCAACCCAATCATTCGATCCACTGCTGTCATACAATATTGGAGCCATTTCTACAGCAGATGCCAGGGTACAAATAATTTCTATCACTTACAGTTTTTTCATAAACCAACCTGTTTCTATCAAATGATTTAGTTTCAACTGCTTCCTAGAAGGGGCTCGAAGGTCTAATAAAGTACTGATGATTTTATTTTCCTTATGGAAGCTTAGCGTGGAAAAGAGAAATCCCATGTAGCTACCTGAGTATTAATATTTACACAAACTTAGAAATACAGAAATAAGCAACTCACTGCTGTCAAGCTGATTGCAACTCATAGGGCAGAGTAGAACTAGGGCATGTGAGAAAACCCGAGGGTTTCCAAAGCAGGCTTGCACCTCTTTATGGTGGAAACCAGCTGATGAGTTCAAACCATCGACCCTTCAGTTAGCATTCAAGTGCCTAACCATTGTCCTACCTGAGTTCTTAAAATGTTTACACCCATACTGTGTTAGACCAGCTCGACTAAGAGAACGAATTCATTAACACTCATATATGTGTGAAATAACTTTAAATCAAGAAGTAATTAAACATCAGTAAAACATCCCAGCCCAGTCTACATCAAGTCCATAAGTCTGATAGTAACCCATCTATCTGATACCAGTCTATTCTTCAGATTCACACAGCAAAGATGCCAAAGATGCCAAATGAGGGAAGATCACAGGCCTCTGGATGGGAAGTCTTGTGGATCCATTGACAGTGGAAGCATATCCAGGGCTCTGGCTGCCATCGACATGACCCCATGTGGCTTGTCAACAGGAAGGTGAAGCAGAGAGAGAGTGAGTGTGTCCCACCTCCAGCGAGGAATGAGAAGAAGCCCTAGAATCCTCTTGAGATGGCCATGCCCACAAGGAGGAATTGCCAGGCTGTGCTCTGATTGGCAGGCTAGCCTCCACCCCTTGTTTATCAAGTTGACATGAAAATGTGTAACTACCACACAAACCCATTAGTCATTTTCACTGATACAGCTTTTGACAGTTTCTAGATATGCTATATCTTATATGGTGATGCTTCAAAATCTTCATGGAAAAATGGAATTAAAAGATAATGGAATTATCCCATGGATCTATTAAAACCCCCTTACACATAATTAATGAAACAAATATAGGTGTAAGTAGAAAACCTATTCACTTTATATGCACATTAATTTAATTTAAATATATCGATGTTGATGTTAATTGAACAATATTAATGTAGCTATTCAACTGAGAACCTCTTCCAAATTGATTAAGCTGTAATATTATAATTGTGTTTCAAAGAAATGAGAAGCTTTTGCTAAACAAGAAATTCTAGGTGTAATAATTTAAAAGATTAAAAAAGAGAGCCTATAAATAAAATGTTCTAAAAATGATGATGGCAACAAATATGCTTGATGCGATTGATGTATGGATAGTTTTAAGATCTGTAAGAGTCCCCAATAAAATGATCTACTTAGGAGACAGAGCCAAGTACCTACCTAAGACTTAAGGAGAGTTTCAGAAAATGGAAAAATGCTATTGAAGGGAACAGCAGAAGAGGGTTCTGTATAAGACAGGATGGTTAGGGACCATTGATGTGAAGAGGTGATGCTTAAATTGAGAGTTTAAGTCAAGAACCATAGGTGTCTTCTCAAGGCTTAGACAAGGCAGCTGGAGACAGAGGACCCAGTGGTTATGTTAGTGGAGCCAGGAAACACTTGGATATGGTGAAGAAAAGGAACAAGTTCACATGGTGCCTGTAGCATACCGACTGAGAAATCAGAGTTCCTCAGGGGTCGGAGTTCCTCAAAGGTCAGATCATAGAGTCTTTACGAGCTGTTCTCAACTGGGGGTTGTGACCCTTTTGAGAGGGTGTCAAATGAGCCTTTCACAGGGTTCCCCTAGGACCATTGGAAACACATATTTCTGATGACTGAGGGTCACCACAATATAAGGAACTATATTAAAAGATTGTGGCATTAGGAACCACTTCTTTAGGCAAGGAGTTTGTATATTTTAAACAAAACAAGGAAAATTCTGATAAAGAAAGTAAGGCCCAAGAAATGTCTAGTGAAGTTCCAAAATTAGCTTTCTGGGTCAGAGAAAATACCAGGTCTTCATAAAATAGAGGAAGTAGCACACGAAATGGTAAAAAATGCCAACTGTGGGTGTCTCTGTATAAACTGCCCAGTACCCTACTGTGTATGTAACTGTAGAAATTAATATTCATAGCATTAAAATCAGTAGTTGGTAAATATTTAATAAATGGTATATGTGATAGCCGATCTCTTCTGGCCTCACAAGGAGGAAAAAGAAACAAACTCGACGTCACCCCATCCTACATTGAATCATCTTTGTAAGAGGTAAAATATGCCTCCAGCCTCTAATTTCCCTTATTCTGACACCAGTCATCCTTCCCACAGCATTCCTTTTCTCTGCTGCCTTCAAAATGTATTGTGCTGGTAACTTAACGCTTACAGAGAATACTTGCAAGTATGAGATTTATTATGGAGGTTAATAGTTACAAGTCAAGATCAGAGATACTCAGGATACAACAGTCCTGTAGTCAGCACCATCTCTTTTCAGTGGGTGTGATAACCCTTTGGCCCTTGACCCCTCAGCCCTGTGGCTCCTTGGCCTTTGTTCTGCTGAAACAGTGTTACAAAACTCCTTCAGGGCTCCTGATAAAGGCCCAAAGGAACCCCACTTGGCCATAAGCCTCAATTCAAAGGCACTTGGTTCTAGCTTTGTAGGTCAGCAAGCCTAGCTTCCTTCATTAAGTGCCTGGAGGCTCCCCACTCCACAAGAAGTCTCCTGCCCCAAAGCACTCAGCCTTCTTTCTCTGCACTGTGAGTCTGAAGCCATCCACTCTGACTCAGACTTTTGGTGACACGTCTCTGGTGTCACAGCATTCTGTCTCCTGGATGGCAGAGGTTCAGTGAAGGAATCTCGGCATTCAAGAACTGAAGAACTCTTCTTTCTTGATCATCATGAGAATGCCCATTCCTGCGTCTGAGATGGCTCATGTTGGGCCTAGCCGTGTGGCAAAAGGTGATCAACCTCCCCTGTTGGAGTTTTATACACACTCTTTGCATGATTCAATCTAGCCATTTACTGGAAGTCAGACTATGGATAAAAGAGCTATAATTTACTGCACCACAAAACCTGTGACCATGAAATTGATTCCAACTTTCAGTGACCTTTTATAGGACTTTGAGACTGAAAACATTTGTGGGAACAGATAGCCCCACATCTGCCTCGCAGGGAGCAGCGGGTGTGTTTAAATCGCTGTGCTTATGGTTAGCAGTTCACCATCTGAACCATAGCACCACCAGGGTGGTTTATTAACTAAACATAGGCCACTACTGCACGGAAACGCCATGTTGCAAGTAACAGATGCTGAGTTTCCACAGATGTGAAGAGGGTTTGGGTGTATTGGGGAGGACTTTCACAGTAGTGGGAATGGTGGGAGAATAGTATGCGTATATCAAAGAAATCACATAATGGTGATGGTACCAGAATCAGCCAATCCTGGCTTCACAACTAACAGAAATCAACTTTTCTTTGTCCTTACTCTGCCTCTCCCTTGCCCTCTCCCTTGCTCTCTCCCACTCTTCTTTCTTGTGCTTGCTTTCGCACAAGTGTGCCTGTGTGTGCACACACAAGTGTGTGCATACCCAAAAGGCTTACATGCTCTAATATGCTCTTCCCCAGACTGCATTTATGAACTTGACCATCAAATTCTGGCAGAGGGCCCTTGGGGAGCACGTTCTGAAGGGGGATGTGCAAAGATAGAATATGCTTCTAATAACAAATTACTTCTTTGATAAAGAAACACTGCTTCCTATGTGATGTTGAGTATTTCTGTATAAGGATATCATGCATAGAAGAATAAAGCCCAAACCCGTATCGACAGGTCGATTTTGATTCCTAGTGGTCCTTTAAGAAGATGGCTTGAATAGCAGCAGCCATATTGCAGAGATAAAGGAAAACCTATGACTGTAATCCTGCAATAGCCCAGTTGCGGTGTGAGCCATCTAGAAGCTACCTATACCTGAAGGCCTTTTGAAGAGAGAGTTAGTAATAAGCCCTCCTTGTTTAAGGTATATTTGTACTAGTGTTTATAATACTAATAAACCCCTAACTTATAGCAGAATTATCCTGTCTGGTGTATTTCTTCAATCATTCTTTTTTCCCCCAGCAAGTAACAGTCAGATTTCTTGCTTAATGTGATGGTCTTTTTTAAAATAAAAGTTGCTAACTTCATAATAGTATTTTATTATTCTTTTCTGCTTTAGTACCGACACCTCGGGTTTCTTCCTAGTCGGGTGCAGAAGAGGAGCTCTGGGGGCATCCCGCTTTTCCCCAGGCTGCTCAGCTGTCCCATGCCACCAGCTGTTCTGCAGGAGAAAGATAGGGCTTCCTACTCCAACAGAGAGTGACAGACTCCAAAATATGGGGGGCAGTTCTGCCCTCCCCCAAAGGAGGGCCATCAATGGACACGACTTGATGCCGTTCCTTTGAGCGATGGTAAAGAATCCACTCAGAGTTTTGTTTTTTACTCACTTTGGCCTCTTTCCCTTTAATACTGTCTGATATTCCGTAGGTACGACATGAATTTGATTAATGCTTATTGAATTCTGTCGGACAGCTCTTGATAATTGCATCTTCCGTGCCCCATTTTTATAGCTCTAATTACTTATAATCTAAAAGGATTAAACCAGACTAAAAACCAGACTATTTTCTTTCTCGTAACAGAAATTCAGGGGAAGAAACTGGTTTAGAACAAGACCTTAGCAGTCTCAAAATCAATATGAAAATAAAAATAAATTAAATTTTTTTTAATTTAAAAAAGAATCAATATGAATAAAAGGCCATTGTTCTCATTAAGAGACATCCTGGGCAAAAACTTTGCTTCCCTAGCATTCAGTGTAGCCTCATTAAAGTAGGAGGAGTAAAATTAAAATAATGTTGATTACTCTATATTGATAAGCTTTACTTATTGATGCCACTTGTAGGAGGAGACTGTGCAGGAGACATGTCCCTACCGCATAAGCCTTTGTACTAAATTTCTCTGAAAACTGCTTGAAGATTTTTTTTCATTTGCTTCCCTGCAGCGTTTTTCTTGTCTACTTCAAAAGCAACATAAGAGCACTCTCAGAATAAGCTGATTTTCTACCAGCTCCAAAGTAAAGAATAATATAAGGAAGACTATAATATAATTTGATTATCACAAAATTTCTATCTTTCTGAAGATCTGAATAATATAGCTTCAAGTTCCTAATACCATAGTTTTGTTGCATTATTTATCTGATTTCTCCCTCCTCTCTGGCAGATCTTGGAAACTCTTTTCAGGCATCATCAGTTATGGAACACTGGTAAAGTGTGACATTAGCTCAAGGTCTTAAGTTTCCAGGTGGTCTTCTGGATTCCTACATAGAACCTGAAAGGGAGACATGCAAAAATAACTAGGTCTGTTTTCTCATTCCTTCTACTGCATTTCTTTTCATTTTATTCTAAAACCCTTCCCACATATTGACTTAACTTCCTAACCCACTGTAACGTCCACATCACCATAAGAATACTCAACAATTAAGTAGAAACAGTTATCCCCTGACTCAGAATGTATTCAAGTTACTATAAACCACACAGATAACAGTTGTTCGGGTTTCCTTTGTGCATCTTATCACTAGTAATCATCATAACACAAATTGTTGATGTCATTACTCACAGATGTTCAGTTTTGTGATTTACTATTCAAAACAATGCAGGATTTATACAGATCCTGATGGCAAAAGGCAACACTAATGAAAACTTAAAAAAAAAATTATTCAGCAGAACAGCAACACAAGCAAACTGCCATCAATCCCCTTCCACCTCTTAGGAGCAGGTAGAACAACCCAGAAAAGTTTCGGAACTTGTGTGTAGGGGAGCAGAACGCTCCATCTTTTTCTACTGGAACAGCTGTAGTTTCCAATTGCTGACCTTCTGATCAGCAGCGCGAGCTGCTCGGCCCCAGGCGTCCTGCACCACCCATTCACACTGACTTCGGTCCACTCATCAGACCTGACACCACGCATCCGTCACGGAATCATTTCGTAGGGTTTCAAACTAAAGGAGATGGCTTTCTCTTGCATTCCCTTGGCATCTTGACCATGGTCATCATATTATGCAGAGATCATTATTGATTTTCTGGTGTTCATATCATTCTTATCTCAAGTTCTCATAAAGTTTGTGTAGTTCATAATTTCTTCTACCAACGCAGATTAAAAATCGGTATGTCTGACACCTGGATGCAAAGGTGAGCATCTGTGAGTGTGGATGAATGAAGTAGTAGGGAGGAAGACAGGTGAACAGGAGAAAAAAGAGTTCTCCCTGGAAGTCAGGCATTTAGGAAGCACTTAAATGTTTAGAAAGGGATAGAAAAATATGAGTTAGGGATGTATTTGAATTTGCATATTTGATAAGGAATCCTAAGGCATTTATACTCATTCTCTAAATGAGCTCATCTAGGATCATAGTTTCAAATAGCAACATAAACTGATAACTCCCAATTTTGCACCTCCAGTCTTAGCTGCTCCTCTGAATATCTGATTCAGGTTTCTCTACTTGAAAATATACTAATTTTCTTCAAAAAATCAACATTCTAAACAAAATTTTCTGGACTTTTCCCCAAAACACACACCTCACACATGTTCCCTTTTTCAGTAAAAGACAGCTCTGTCCTTCTGACTTCTCCCATTTACATCCGCATCCAATCTGTTAGGAATTGTGTTTATAAATGTGTAGATTGTACTAAAAAGATTCTTTAGTAGGTACTGTTAATTCTGTCTTCGAAGTGTACTCAGAAGTCAACCATTCTCTATTTTCTCCACTTCCACAGCTATCATTATAATCCATGATTCCATAGTCAATGATCTAGAATTCAAATTAGTGAAATGTCCTACATGTTCTCCATGCTTCCATTCTTAGCTCTATGTCTATTCTCAACCCATCAGCTAGAGTAACCAGTTAAAGTATAAATCAAACGATGTGAGCCCCTTTGCTTTAACATGCTTCCCTGGCCTAGAATCACTCCCATGAAAGGAAAAATCCAAATGTTTTATAGGGGGGCGGTACAAGGCCCTTTTTTTCTACCTCTCCACCCATTCTTTCTATGATCTTTTCACCCACTGCTTGTTCCTTACCATATTTAACTCCAGTCACTGAGAGCCTCTGCATCTTCCTTTCACGTGATACGCACTCTCCAGATCAGCACTCTGTAATGTTCATCCCAAATCATGGCATTCCTCTACTCAAGTTACAAACCGCCTCCATTACGTATATCAGGGCTTGGCGCAAATGTTATTTCAGGAGGGGCGAATCCTGGCCTATTCACCACGAGATCCCCAAAAGTCTTCCTCTGCTTTGTTTTACTACATTCCCTCTTATCATCTCACATAACTCTGTTTTTATTTTATTTATTTATTTTTTGTTTGTTTCTCTTGGATTTCTTTGTAGATTCACCTGGAATATGGACTCCAAAATAATTGTGGTTAGTTTTTGTTTTGCTTTGATTTTTGGTCTCTTTATATTTTTCTTCTAGGATTCAATGTTTAATGTTAGACCATCACCAAACCCACAGTAAAGTCAGGATCTGTGGTGGGGCTGTAGCTTAGGCGTTAGGCAGTCACTCAAGCCGACAATTGCTCTGGTGACAAAGATTAGACCAGCTGCCTCCATAAAGATGTCCATGCTCAGAATGTTGGCCGTGGGTCACCCAGGGCCTGAGCCTCCAGCCTCACTGCTGTGTTTGTGGGTCAGGCAGAGTCTCTGCTGGTGGAGCTGCTCTGATGATGGGCTGCCACCAAATGGTTAATAGTTGGAATCCCGGCTGCTGTTCTACAAGGGAAAGTGAAGCAGTCTTCCACAATATTCCATAATACTCACCAACAAACACTGAAGATCCTGGTTCTGTGCTCTCCTCTCAGGTCCCTGTGAGTGGCATTGACAGTGGGTTTAGAATAAGCTTAAGGAGCCCATGGTGATGCTTCAGACTGTTATCCAGAAGGTCAACAGATCAAAGTCACCAACCACTCAGCACAAATAATACAAGGATCTCTACCCTCACAGAGAGGTGTAGGCTCAGAAGCCCATCGGGGCGGTTCTATCCTGAGAAGCCCTGGGATCACTGTGGGTCAAAACTGACTCGCAGGCAATGGTTCTCAGTTTCAGGCAGAATAAACTCAAAAGAAGCCCTGTTGGAGCAGTGAGTGTAGCTCTTGGCTGCTAACTTGAAAGTCAACAGTTCAAACTTGGCAGCTGCTGTCTAGGAGAAAGATGCGGTAGGCTGCTGTCATCCAGATACAGCTTTGGAAATGCTGTGAGACCATTCTGTAGGTTCTCGGCTCTGAGACAGTGGGATGTTATAGTCAGGCTTTAAAAAAATTTTTTTGAATGAAAGTCTGAGCATGTATTTCTGCCAGAGAAAGCCTCTCAAAAGAGGTTTTGTAAGTTACTAGGTCTAATGTAAGTAGCCTTGAGACTTCAGAAGAAAACAAGAAGTGCATGGAGCTATAGCAGCAGTTCTCAACCTATGGGTCATGACCCCTTTGGGGGTCAAATGGCCCTGTCACAGGGTCACCCAATTCATAACAGTAGCAAAATTACAATTATAAAGTAGCAATGGAAATGATTTTCTAGTTCAGGGGTCCCCACCACATGAGGAGCTGTATGAAAGGGTCGCGGCATAAGGACAGTTGGGAACCACTGCTCTGTGGGCTGTGCCTTCTCGTAGGCAGCATGGGCTGACGCTGCCAGCTCGACAGTGGTCCTCCAGTCATATGGTCTCTGACTCCGACATGTTACTTTCTCTCTCAGAAATTCATTTTCCTCTTTTGGAAAATGAGAGCACTAATAGTTTAAATCCACATTGTCTAAGTTTCTAATCGCTGTATCACCAGTAGTTGACTTTAAAGAACAAAAATGCATTTTCTCACATTTTTTAGGCTAAAGTTCAAATCAGAATCTCAACTATATATTTCTTCTTTCTTGGTAGCCCAAGGCATTCTGTGATTCTTGGCAGTTTCAATGTGGCACTTTTCTCTGTTCATGCTTGCATCGCTATCTCCTCTGCCCCTTTGATTATTCGGAAAGAATGAGGCTGAGGGCACTCAAAACCTTAAAGACACCTTATTACCACTGACAAGTTTTTGAGTGAGGATATCCAGCAAATGCAGGGGCTAGGAAAGAAGACAATTCAACAATGACCCATGGGATTAGGATAAAAAGTCTCGTGTGATGCTACATTGTTGTTGTGCAGCTCTAGTAAATGTGGCCTGTACACCACGCTTTCCAAAAACGTTCACTACCATTGAGTTGATTCTGACCCTACAGGACAGAGTAGAACTGGCCCTGTGAGTTTCGGAGACTCTAACTCTCTACAGAACAGAAAGCCTCATCTTTCTCCTTCAGAGTGGCCAGTGGTTTCTAATTGCTGACCTTGCAGTTAGCAGAGCAATGTGTACCCACTACTCCACCAGAGCAAAAGTACTCTGTTGGGAGAAAGATGACCTTTGTGCTTCTGTAAAAGCTTCCAGTCTCAGAGGCACACAGAGCCGGTTCTCTGCTTGCTAGATTCAGCTCAATGACAATGAGTGTGGTGTGCCGGGTCTCCTGGCGCATGACCCGTGTGGGAGCAGGGATCTGGGTCATTTCTGGTGTCCAGCTGCCAGGGGATTTGAATTGCTGATCTTTGCTTAGCAGCCAAGTTTTCCCCACCTGCGCTTCTTGACACAGTGGTTAGAGTGAAGTCTGGGAATTAGTCATTACTCAACAAGAGGTAGTTATCATGATCTTTATTATAATTTCCATTAATAAACAAGGCATATATCATTTTCTTAACGTAGTTTGTGGCAGCCAGTAAGACAGATTTCATTTGGTTTAATACAGCCAGTACTGCTAAAGCTTCTTTCAGCTGCTAAGGTTGGGTCTACTGTGGAATGCTTAGGATGAGAGGCAAACGCTGTTGGTACAGTGGTTTAGAAAGAAAAGAAGTAAATAAGAACCATAGAAAGACCCTTATATACTTAGCTAAGAAATTTATATTGTAAAGTAGTGGCTCTCCAACTTTAATATACAATATAATCATCTTAAGGACTTGAAAAATATAAATGTCGGGGTCCTACCTCCAGTTTTAATTCAATTGGCCTGAGTTGATCCTTAGAATTTCCATTCCGACAAGTTCCCAGGTTTACCTTTATCTATTGCTGCCTTAAAAACAAAATGAATTGGCTTACAAGAATAAGTATTATTGTCTCACTGCTTGGCGATGTCAGTGAGAGGTGTTGTCTCTTCTGAAGACTGTACTGGTGGAAGAGCCACTTTCAAGCCCACTCTGGAGATTTGGGGCAGAATTCACTTTCTCTCAGGCTGCTGGAGGGAGGGACTCAGTTCCTTGCTGCTTGTTGACTGAAGACCTTTCTCAATTTGGGACCACATAGTTTCTCCATGAGATTGTTCATAGCATGACAACTGGCTCTCTTCATAGTGAGCAAAAGAGGTCCCCAAAATTCAGTCCATGTTCAGTGAGAAGGAATTTCACAAGACCATAGATACCAGAAGGGAGCTATCACTGATCAGCAAAGGCATGGTGGTTGGTGGTGGTGGTGGTGGTGGTGCTGCTGCTGCTCACTCAGGGATTACAACCTGAACTTTGTAAAGGATTTTAACAGGGTGGGTGACATGAATGGATCTAGCATGGAGGGATCCTGAGAATGGAGATGAGAGTAACCAAGAAGTTATTACAGTAATCTATGACAGGATTTGCATGTTTAGATAATATTATTTTATTTAGAGACGTAGTTCTTGTCTTCTTCTTAGAAAATTATCCATATTAACTATCAGTTCTTTGTATAAAATCCTATAGCTGAAATAATTAAAAGAAAAATATTATAAGAATTAAACTGTGGAGCTAAATTCCATTAAGTATTTTAATTCCACCATGTCCCTTTATTTATCATTAAGCAGGGGTTGAAATTAAGAGATACTGCAGCCTGGAACATCAGCAAATATTCTGTGTGTGTGTGTGTGTTTCTGCCCCTGAAGTTTACACTGTCCTACAAATTAATGATATAAGGAAGCATATAATAACTGTTAAAGTCAAGAGAAGAATCAATATAAAAAAACAAAGCAGTATGTCTTAATATGAAGGAATAGTTCATTTTATTTAAAAATATTCTAAGTAGACATTGTAATGGAATTAACTTTTCATAGGAAGATAATATGTTCAAAGTGTGTGTGTATATATATGTGTGTGTGTATGTATGTATATATGTACATACACACACACACACACACATATATATATTCCCTTCCCCCGAACTTGCCAGTCTGATGGAGCCTGGGCGGCACCCAGAAGCCACCCTTGGAGCCCAAGCGGGCAGCGTCCTTGCACGACTTCACCAGCATTCCCACACAGACTCAGAGTCTGTGCCATTCCATTTCAATAGCAGATTTCATATTATTTTACCACAGCACCAGGGGGCAGCTTAGTCTCCATATTTGTGGATTCTGCGCCCTTCATCTGCTTCTGTGTCTCAAGTCATCTCTTGCTTCAGCCCACGCTCACCTCCTGGTTATTGATTTTGGCTGACATTGAGTCCCACATGTTATCAATTCTCGTAATCATCTCGAAGAGAGTGAAGGGGACAGGGATGCCCTCACCATTACCCATCACATCGGCCATAGACAGCTTCAGGTCATCCATTCCCCAGACAGCAGCCTAGTCCAGGTAAGTGTGTTCCTCAGCACTATTTCAGCTGCTCACAGCAAGGGATAGTTAGTGTGTGTGTCCAAGAGCACACGAAAGACTTCTTTACTTAAATCGTGCAATTTCTCTCTGGGGTTTCTGCAACTCGGTGTGCCCACTGCTCCAATTTTGCCAAGGGATAAGTGATTAATGTTCAGCAAAGTGCAAATGGACGTGCTTTTGAAAAGGTTAAAGCACTGCTCAGAAAATCAGCCGGTGCAACCATGCACACCACAAGGAAAAATTAGAGAGACAGAGACAGGATGTATTTTCGGCTTGGCCTTACAAATGCTAATCAGCTCAGCTAGGGAATCATGGCTATAACAAACTGCTTTGAAGTGAGCCAAAGCCCAGGTAAAATAGAATAGTCACCAAGATTACTTGCGGCTAAATTAAGGAGCTGATTAAATTGTAGATACCATGTAACCCTTTCAGGAAAGAAGCTGGGTTCTGGCTCTACAAACAAGCCCCAATCAAACTGACTACCATCAAACCAATTCCGACTCAGAGTGGCCCCGGAGGACAAAGTCGAACTCTCGCTGTGGGTTTCCAAGACTGTCAATCTTTCCAGGGTCAGAAAGCCCCAGCTTTCTCCTGCCTCTAGCTCTCTAGTATTAAATATAGTGATGTAACCAATGCTTCAGGTATAGTTAACTAAAATTAATTTTATAAGAAAAGAAATCCACTGATCATCTGATCATTTTTTAAGGTACACATTGTGAGTAAACCCCTTCAAATATTGCCTTCTTTGAACCATGCTATATTTAGCCATGATTTTCTTTAAATTCTATATTATTATTTTGAGTAGTTTAATAAGCCACCCTTCAGGTCTGAGTGGACTCCTTCAGTATTCTTGTCAGCCCTTCTCAAATGCAGATATCATCCATCATGTGAGATCTTTGAAGAAAAAGGTAACGACTAAATCAGCTTTATATCCCCAGTATTTTTTCTAAGATAGAAAAGTCATCTTTCTCTTCCACTGCTCATTTGTCCTTTTTAATCATACACACTTGTTCATAGATGTATTTTTCATCAATAACTAAGCTAATCCTGTGGGTGGGACTGAGTCACACTTTTTTTGTTTGTTTCTTTGTTTTTGAGTATAGAGATGCAAAGACCAAAGAAATATCAAGGCAAATCAAATAGACAGCATCATTTTTTTTTCATGTCACGTGATAGAAACGCTCAGAGAAAATGGCTTCATGAATAAAAACATGCAGACTTGGAGACAAACAGATGCAATCACATATTCAGACATGGAATTGATCCCATGAAGGATCAGGATAAATTGATGTATTACTATGCAACTTGAAGTTTTAAGTTAGAATAAGATATTTCTCTTAGAGCAGGAGGATTTTGTTGCTAATGGATACTTAGAAGATAATGGTTATTATACAAACAAACATTATTGTCATTCCAGGGCCTACAGAGCAATGTCTGCTGCAGGATAGATAATACAAGTTAGCAGACAAGAAACAAATAATATACTTATCCTATTGCTCTTATTGCTATATTGGGTGGCTAACTGCCGGGTTGGCAATTCCGCCTCTGTCGGAGAGAGCTGTGGCTTCCAATATTTGGGAAGATTTACCGTATCAAAGCCCACAGGGGCAGTTCTGCTGTGAGTCAGCATCAACTTGATAACACTGAACCTTTTGCCTCTAGTTCATTAATGTCAGTATGTAAGTAATAAATTACATTAATCACAAAGGCTCCTCACTTTACACAAGACTCTATATGAGCCATCCTTCTATAACTGCCACTAAAGGGATTTTTATAAACCCTAAAAATCTGATCTTGCTTAAATTCACATAATCCCCCAAACTAAAGAGATTCTTTTTTTTTTTTTAAATCATTTTACTGGGGACTCATACAACTCTTATCACGATCAATACGTACAACAATTGTATGCAGAGCACATTTGCACATTTGTTGCCATCATCATTTTTGAAATGTCCTCCTTCTACTTAGGCCCATGGTATCAGGCTCCCCATACTTCTCCTCCCTCCCTACTTCTCCGTCATGAACCCTTAATAATTTACAAATTATTGTTATTTTGTCATATAGTAACTGTCCTATGTGTCCCTTCATGCACTTCCCTGTTATTCATACCCCAGGTATATGTAGATCCCTGCAAATGATTCCCCCTTTCTACTCCACCTTCCCTCCATCCTCCCGGTATCACCACCTTCAACACTGGTCCTGGAGGGTTCATCTGTCCTGAATTCACCAGGTTTCCAGCTCCAGTGTACATCCCCTTGTCTAGCTGGATCTGTAAG
The DNA here is from genome assembly GCA_004026705.1 of Nesogale talazaci. NCBI lineage: Eukaryota > Metazoa > Chordata > Mammalia > Afrosoricida > Tenrecidae > Nesogale > Nesogale talazaci. The sequence continues at coordinate 110,227 of PVJH01003799.1, read as the reverse complement.
GTAGAACTGGGATCATGAGAGTGGATGGGAAGAAGCATTTAAGAACTAGAAGAAAGTTGCATATTTCATTATTGCTACACTATACTTTGGCTCATCTACTCCCTGTGACCTCTCTAAAAGAGGAAGTCGCTTCACCCACTGATGGACTTTGGGTCCCCAGTCTGTACTCCCTCTCATTTAAAATGATATAATTTTTAGTTCTTTGATGCCTGATACCAGATCCTTTCGACACCTCATGGTCACACATGCTGGTGTGCCTCTTCCATGTGGGCTTTGTTGCTTCTGAGCTAGCCGGCCGCTTGTTTACCTTCAAGCCTTTAAGACCCCAGATGTTGTATCTTGTGGAAGCTGGGCACCATCAGCTGAGAAACTTTATTTTAAAGATCCTTTCAGAGTCTCAAAATCTCAAAATAATAAACACACACAAGCTGTTGACTCTAATTTATGATTCCCCAGAAACTCATTCCTGGTGTCCCTAGAAAGGTCTAAGAAGCCTCTATTAAGTACCCTGGAGTAAACCCAAGCTATTTAATAAGGCAGAGGATGGTTGTCACTTCTCTCCCTTGTCTTCTGGTTCTACCCTCTCCTTCATCAACCTCATCCTCAACGGCACCATACCCTCAAGCAGTTGCCATGCATTCTGTGCTTCCCTGATATGCCATGCTCATCTGGACGCCGTAAATCTTCAGAGTTGATTTTCTTAACTTGCTAACCCATGGATGCATCCTTCAAAAGCAAGCTGGCACCTTCAAGAAAGCTTCGACACAGACATTGATTTTTAAAAGCATCATCTCTTTACTGGGTTATCTCTGGTCCTTTCACCGACTTCTGGCCTTGCTTACCTTTTTGTGGTGGTGGTTAGGTGCTATTGAGTCAGGGCCAATTCAGAGTTAGCTGGATATAACAGAAGGCAATGCTGCCTGGTCCAGATCACGCTCACAATCACTGCTGTTTGAACCCACAGTGGCAGACATTGTGTCAATCCCTCCACTGAACTCTTCCTCTTTTTCACTAGTCCTTTACATTACCACGTGTGTATCTTTCCCCAGAGTTTTCTTTCTCTCTCTTGACAACAGACCCAAAGGAAATGAGACAAAGTCTCACCATCCTCTCTCCTAAAGATTATTTTGTTGTCCTTCCTCCAACTTGACAGATGTACTAGTTCTTCTGTTCAGTTTTTTCCAAGCCATAATTGTTATACTAGCATAACTCCTTACCTTACAATATTCTGTGTCTTTACTCATATATGTCTCCTGTAAATACTGGCAAGATTACTGCTACTAATCATAGTTAACAATCATATTAATAATGGCTACCTATTTAAGATGCTCGATGCAGAATTGAAGTTAATATTAAAAGTTAAGTTTTAGAAAAGTATACAATGTGTTCATCTAGCTCTGTGCCTCAAACTTCATTGCCACCACATTGATTCTGATTAATGGTGACCTTCTAGGCGAAGATAGAACATCCTCCAGGGGCAGTTCCTAAAAAAAGTAGAAAGCCTCATAATTCTCTGGTTTCAAACTGCAGACCTTGCGGTGAACAGGCCAATGGGAACAGCTACACTACCAGCACTCCTTGCTATAGAATTCAGAATCCAATACATTATAGGAATCAGTGTTTATCAAGGAAACTTATTTAATCAATTGAAGGATATAGCATGCCACCAAATACCTTAGAACAGGGTGGGTGTCAGATTCCATTTTATCAGATAAAATGTGGTTTCAGGAGAACACAATTGCTATTATCTGATCATTAAAAGTGGGGGGGAAAGTAGAATTATCTCATGGGAAAACAACAAATAAACTGACTGGCTGAAGTAGGAGCATAGCCCTTGCCTGTATATTTAATACCTGAGTACCAAGGTTGTGTTGCTTATGAAGAATGAAAGATTGTTTTTAAAGGATAATATTCTCTAATAGACTAGTGTTTCATAAAACTAGTCTCTGTTAAAATACCCCACTTAGCTCACCATACATTTATGTCTACTGGCCCTATTAATGTTTTTATTAGTTAGCCTATTGTGACCTGCATTAAATAGGCACCCTAACACTATTTTTTTCACTTTAATATTTCCTTTATTAAATCATTTCGATAACTAACACTCTATTTTACAACAAGTAAATTACAAACTAAAATTATGCTTTATTGTTGAATTTTCTGAGGTATGATTTCATAAAGTTTCTATGTAATGTAAAATTATTCATACCAGCAACATTTCCCTTAGAATTTTATTTGGCCCTATCTGGGATTTTTTCTTGGAAAATCTTTATTGGATTTAGTAAATAAGACTAAGAGTTGGAAGTATAAACGAGATTTTGAAGAAATATGAAATAGGCGATGTTATTTATAAGAAAGCATTCTAACTTCCCTTGAGTTTTCTTTAATTGTCAGTTTGTGATATTCTCCATGAACATTTATTCTACTTAAAGGGGATTAACTTTCAAGAACTGTTTCTAATATTGAAATATCTATTATGATAAATAGCACAAATGAAAGTTATGCCCATAAAAGACAGTTCCTTGACAACTATTCTACCTGGGTGACAATATTTATCTTAAAGAAAGGGATCAGGCTGAGCCCCGGTGGCGTAGTGGTTGTGCGCGGGACTTCGGCCCACTGGGATGGAGGTTCAATTCCCGCTCACAGGAGCAAAGGCTGGGCCTCCTGCTCCCACCACCAGGGCAGTGATGCCTAAAAAAGAAAAAAAAAAGGGGGGGGGACCTACCCATAACAGAAAAAACTAGACTAGCTAGATGGGCAAGTTAAGTTCCCATTTATTATAAATCCTCTTAAAACAATGTTATTGGCTTCTGGAAATGCAGCTTTTTACTCAAATATGTGGCTCATATCTACAAAATGTGTAGATCTTCACAACAGGTATGCTGTGTTCCTTGTAGGTTCATATAATAGCTTATTTACCTACCTTTATTATCCCAGCCTTATTTCTTACATATTTTTTAATTCTTTTGTCTTTCAATGCTTGGGCTTATTTGTAAGTCATACCAGAATGCTTTGTTGCCAGAAATGGTATGCATTAAGTCATAAACAATAGATATTGAAGAACTTGCAAAAAATTACAAAGTATGAATCCATACTGAAGATAATAGCTTTGACCTTAAATGTAAACAAGATCTTCTGAGGGGGTAAAAAAAAAAAACTAAAAACTAAGGAAAATATTCCACAGCTATTGGTTTCCAATTTTCAAAGGTCAGGAGTTTTCAACCTTTTCTAAATGCAGTGGCCCTTTATTAAACTTTTGCCTGGCAACTGTGGCCTGACAGATGATACTTACAGCTTGACCTTGACTTAGATTCATGTGCACCGTCTCTATTCTATTTGAACCTTTGGGGCCTTGCTCACTTAGGTGCAGAAAAACTTAGCATTGGCTAGATGGCTCTGTGGAAACTCTTGGAACTTAATAACTCTACCAGGAAGTCAGGTCAAGAAGAGCAGCCAGGTTTCAGGAGACACTGCTGCTAGTTCTAAGCACCACCAATGAAGGGCAGTTAGCCCTAAGGAGGAGGGAGCTTCAGGGGGACTCCCTTTGCCACTGCTCTCACAGGTCCCAGAGCACAGAAATATTGTGAACATTTTACAAGACTTTTCCCCTGAATTGCTGTGCGAGGCTCAGAAGTAATATTCCAAAATTTTGTAATAAGGGCAAGTCTGAGACTTTTTCCCCTTTATTTCAGTTGAAATGTATGTCAAGAATGCATAGTATTTTACTTAAAATACCTCTGGATTTAGACACTTTGAGTGGTGTAGATTCTCAATTGCATACTTTTTGCTTTCTACAGAAGTATTCTTTTTCTTGACATCGTATCAGAGTGCTCCACCATGGTGAAAAGTCCTCTGGTCCGTTACACTTTCTCAGCACTCCTTCTCTACTTTCTAAGACATTCCTCTAAATTATGCTTATCTGATCCTCTTGTTCCTCAGAGCTGCACTGCATGCTCTCTCCTCTACTGAAATTTTTCTAAATGCCTATCACAACCAGGAGATTAAGGGGGAAATCTGAAGCACCATCTCTGCCCAGATAACAAAGCATGAAGTCTAACAAAGGTTTCTAAACACATAATAATTTCACAGTCATGTAAAACAAAGAATAGTCTCTGTCAGAAATGCACAGGTTAAGTTGTAAGGTAGTCCAAGGAAAGAAAAATATGGCTTCCAGTTGGAAAGGAATCGTGGCAAGATTGCATGGAAGAGATGGCATTGGAGCAAGACCTTGAACAGTGAGTAGGGATAAGGGGTGCTGCTATATGATTAGAACAAATCGATGGTAAGTTTTTCAGTTCAGTTTTGTTTAATGTAGAAGAGATCAAGGTGAAGAGCTCAAAGAAGGTGAAATCAAACACCCAGTCTTGTCCATAGAAATGTCACAAGGGCAGCATATGTAGCTTTTCCTTTTTCTGATAGCCACATTAAAAAAATAAACTGGAAGGAGAGTCATTATTATATATTTGTATCCCTAAATGTGGTGGTTAAAGAATCAGGTGTCAATTTGAGAGAATTATGAGTGAAGGGGTGGCATCTAGACCGTCCATCGGACTACAGCCAATGAGGCCTATGTGTAGACATGACTTTCTCATGAGAATTCGGGGAAATCTGGTTTTTCCTCATTGGAGGTAGGAGAAACCCCCTGCTCACTTCCTTGAAAATGTTCTAGTTAAAAAACTCATGGTACTACACCCTGGAAGCAAGAGAAGCCACATGGACCTACCCTAATGCAGCATTGAAGCTGAAGAAGTCCTGTGGAGATACCTGCCAGAGCTGAGATGCTTAAACCACCACTGGATCCAAAGACTTTCTACCCACTGGCCTGTGATCAGCCTGCATTCAGCATCATTGCATAAGTTTCATGAGTCTGAAGAGTACTTTATATATTGGTATGAGGCATATGGGCAAATATAGGACTTATGGACTTGGTCTACACTGGGTTGGGATGCTTTCTTAATGTACAATTGCCCTTACTATAAAACCCTCTCTTATATACCTATGCGTGTTTATGAGTTTGTTTCTCTAGTCTACCCAGACTAACACACTATATACCCAAAAATATTGTAATTTTGGCATGAGACTAGTATAGACTTCTGGTAAGGAATTGTTTGCTTCCTGGTTATTTGAATTCCTTTCTAAGAAGAATGGGAGGTCAACAAATATTTTTTCTAAGCAGGAGTGTAAAATGTTTGACTTATTTATTTGCTTACTACCTTATTTTGTTATATGCTACTTAGTGGGTGGAATATTCATCTGAGGTAAAAGGTATAGTTGCTTGGACTAAGATGGTAGCAGTAAAAAATAAAAATGGACACATGAATTTTCATGCAGTTAAAACATTTGAGAAATAGAAGGAATGTTGCAGTATGTATCCTTGTAGTAATGATTCTTCTTTCCATCAGATTTGAAATCATCATTCCTCTTGATTGTCACCTAGCAGAGAGTGGGACCTACAGGGATTAGGAAAAATGATGGTTAAATCATGGCAGGTGGATGAAAGAGTAACAGAATCAGAGAGAATGTGAGAATAATCCCAGGAGCCCAGATAAGCACCTTAGTGTTTTTTTTTAATGAATCATTTTATTGGGGGCTCATACAACTCCCATCACAATCCATACAAACATCAATTGTATGCAGGCCACATTTACACACTTATTGCCATCATCACTCTCAAAACATCCTCCCTCCTTCCAGGCCCCAAGTATCAGCTCCCTATATTACCCTTCTTCCCCCACTTCCCCTTAGTAATTTACAAATTACTAAGTAATTTAGTAATTTACAAATTACTTAGTAATTTACAAATTGTTATTATTTTCATACTGTACACTGTCTAAGGTGTCCCAACACTTGCTTCCCTGTTGTCTGTATCCCAGAGAGGAGGTTACGTGTAGATCCCTGAAGTTGGTTCTCCCTTTCTGTTCCTCCATCCCTCCACCCTCCTGGTATTACCACTCCTATTACTATCCTAAATTTCCCATGTCTCCAACTTCACTGTACATCTCCTGGTCTAGTTGGGTTTATGTGGTAGAATTGGGGTCATGATAGTGGGTAGGGGGCAGCATTTGGGAACTTGAGGAAGGTTGCATATTTCATTGCTACTACCCTGTATCTTAACTGGCTCATCTCCTCCTTGTAACCCCTCTGCAAGAAGATGTCACCTCACCTATTGAAGGGCTTTGGGTCCCCAATCTGTACCCCCCCCCGATTAATAATAATGTAATTTTAGCTCATTGATGCCTGACACCGGATCCCTTCACCACCTCATGATCACACAGGCTGGTGTGCTTCTTCCATGTGGGCTTTATTGCTTCTGAGCTGAATGGCCGCTTGTTTACTCAAGCCTTTAAGACCCCAGACGCTATATCTTTTGGTAGCCCGGCACCATCAGCTTTCTTCACCACATTAGCTTATGCACACATTTGTCCTCAGCGATCATATTAAAAGCATTTTCTTTTGTTTCAGGTATAGAATTTTCCATAACAAATTTTTTGCATCAAACAATTTGTGCAAATTGTTCTTTGACATTATGTTCAAGATTACCCCTCCTCCCAAACCCCATATCACCCCATCACTCTCATTCTATTTCCATCCTGACCTCTGCTCCTTCATTTTCTTTGCCCTTCCTTGCCTTTTGGAGAAATGTTGGTCATTTGGTTTCATGTAGCCACTTATCATCAGGAGCAAGTCCCTCGTGAGTATTATTGCTTGTTGTATGTACCAACCAATGATTTGCCTGAAAGATGGCTTAGTTTGAGGTTAAAGAATAGTTTGTCAGAGTTTTATTCTGTGCCTGATACTCTAGGAAAGCTCATCCTTTTTTTTAATGAAATTCAGTCATATTCTGCTTATTTCTCCCATTCTAACAGGGGGCTTTCTTGTGTCCCTGACCCTTGCTGTTGGTAGTGGTAGCCATTCCCTCACTCATTGCCATCAAGACGGTGCTGACTCATACCAACCCTAGTAGGTAAGGTAGAACTCTCCCTACAGTCTTCTAGAAAGCCCACAAAGTGGGCTTCACCTCCCGCCCCCCATGAAGTGACTGGTGGTTTTGAACTGTTGACCTTGTGGTTCACAGTCCAAAGCATAACCACTATGGCAGATAATAACTAATTCTTTAAGTCTCAGGCAAGTGGAAGCTGTGGCTCATTTGAACCATTCATTCATTAGTCTCCTTGCTTCATTGAGTCTTGGATTCCTTCTCTCTCCTTTGCTCCAAAGGGGAAGAGTCTAATATTATAGATGGATTATTGCAAACTTTTACGACTCCAGATGTTACTCAAAAAAATAGAGTGTATAGCATTTTCTTTATGAACTATGTTATGCCATTGGCCTCGCTATCTCCCAAGACAATTGTTTTTAACTCAAATCTGGTAAACCAGTTCAATGAGGTCTTGGGATATATCTGGGAAGTTTCCATAACCATGCTCTGGTGTGTATGCAGCACATATAACAAATGTCCACAAACATACTGATAAAAGCATCTGGAAGTACTCCCCTACACTCTTCCATTCCTGTATAACATGCATATCTACCTAGGTACTCACTTGGTTTTTGTTGTTTTTGCTATTGTTACAGCATTGTAGTTCTTTGATTCTTGAGTTCTTATCAGTGTTTTGGATACCTTGGTCACATTTTGCTGAATTCCCTCATATTGTATATTGCTTTCCTCTTAACCAGGATTAACATGTGTCTACTATCTAGTAACTCATCCTCCCTCCTTCCTCTGTCCATAAAAGAATGCTGCTTTCTGAATATAAGCCTATCCTTGACTTTTCATAAAAGTTGTATCATTCGATTATTTCACTCAGTATGATATCCTCTGTGTCCTCTTATACTGATTAGTATAAGATGCTTCATAGGCTCATCATTACTCTCTGTTATTGCATAGTGTTCCTTTGTACATATATTCCACACCTTGTTTATCTACTCATCTGTTGACAGGCATTTGCGTTGGTTGCACCTTTTTGCTACTGTGAATAATGCTGTAATGAAAATGGGTACACATATGGGTATTTGTATGATGGCTGCTTTTTCTAGTCTGTATTCCTAGGAGTAGGGTTGCTGGGTTGGAAGGTATTAGTATTTCTCACTTTTCCCCCAGTTCTGATTGTACCTTTATACAATGCTACCAGTTTTGTCTAAGAGTTCTAATCTTCCTATAATATCACCAGTATTTGTTACTGCATTTTTGTTTTGTTTTGTTTTTTATCAATTTTCTTTGATCAGCGTTCTTGCTCTTTTTTCTTTCTTTTCTTTTTTTTTTTCTCAATTGCAATAGTGATGGGTTCTTTCATGATTGTAGTTTGGGTTTGAAATTCTCTAATAGCTAATGATACTATTTCACAATAGGCATATTATCCACCTATATGTCTCTTTGCTGAAGTATCTATTCATGTCCTTTTTCTATGTTTTGTTTGTTTGGTTTGTTTGTCTCTTTGTTGATAAAGTCCACCCCAAGTTTTTCTAAAACTTGGTGTTTTTAATTGCATAAAGGTGTACAGAACAGCTTGACTTTTCACTCAACAATTCAAATATCTCATTGATTGCAAATCAACATAGTCCTCAGTGTTTGAAAGACCATTAAAATAATTTTAATAGTGGATGATATTTCACTGCAATTGTACATATTTATTTTATCTACTTCCTAAATTTTAAATACATGTGTTCTCTTTAATATTTCACTATATAAATAACATTGAAATAATCATCTTTGTGTATGAATCTCTGTCTTAATTTCAAGATTATTTCCATAGGTTTGATTCCCAAAAGCAAAGTCACTGAGTGAAAAAAATGTAAATTTTTGTTATATTACTTTGGGGATTATCCTAGACATTGTCTTGTTCCTCCCTACTTACATTTGGGTAACAGCTAAATGTAGAAAATCTCATTTCTGCCCTAGCTCTCACATCAATCCCAGTCTATTCATTCCCACTGTTGCCACCCTTGTGGAAATCTGAATTATGCTGGCCCATGCCTGTAGTAGTCGCATCTCTGAACTCCCTGATGACTCCTCTTCCTGCTCTCCAGCTAAGTGCTATGTGCACACCATAGCCCCATTAACCTTTTTAAAGTGTGTGTGTAATACCACTTCTCTGATCAAACACCTTCTCAGTTACTTAGTGCTGGATACTTAAATAAGTACAAAAGTGTCATTCTGGTAATCAAAGACTAAATGATTTCTCAGGTATGCCCAGTATTCCTAAAGGTTTCTGTATCCCCAGCCTGTTCGCAGTACATGGCATGCTAAGTCTTACTGCTGTAAAAACACTGTGAAGTGTTTGTGATTGCTTCTACTTAGAGTATATTAAATTAGCCTGCTTTTGTTTTAGTAATGCTAGTAGACTTTAGGAAATTCCTGGGTCATCAGTGAGAGGCAGTTTGCTACTCACTGCAAAAACAATAGAGTATTGTCATTGGGAAAGGGCATTCCTTGAGTACCACATCACACACGCTGACTCAAGAAGGGTAAAAAAATCACTGATATCTGTAGTGTTTTGTGTTATAAAGGAGGAGTTCTGAGCTTAAGAAACTAAAATCTTTTATAATAGACAGCAAGTCTGTTCTCTCTTCTGGAGGAAAGCATTACTGTACCCCCATCTTTAAAATATAGTGCAAAAAAAGAAGACAATCTTTGTCTTGCTTCCCAGTATGCACAAACATGACAAACCCAGAGAGAATTATCTTCCAGGAGTTTCCAGGTTGCTTCATTTTCTTAGAATACCCTATTTTCCCATTTTGTTGTATTGATAATTATCTATAAGGACCTTTTAAAACTATTAGAATACCCTGTTTTTACATTTTGTTATATTGGTAATTATCTATCAGGACCATTTAAAACTATTTCTTTAAAACTGTCCTTATTTATGTGGACATTCTCCCTTCTTTGAATGCTCAAAGCACTTACTATAATCGATTGGATTAGCTCAGTGACCACAACAATGAGATCACACACATAGAAAGGATTGTGAGAATGGTGCGGTACCAGGTTCTGTTTCATTCCATTGTCAGAGACAACTTTTGAGTCAGAAATGACTTGATAGCACCTAAAAGCAGCATACTTGTTTAGTTAACTGGATGTTTTTAGAGTTAATTATATTAATAGTTAAGTGACTCTAGAGCCCCAGTAGTTAAATTCTCAGCTGATAACCAAATGACGGTGATCTGCATTCCGACTGCTGCCCAGGACAGAAGTGGTGATCTACTTCTATAAAATAAGAGACCTCAGGGCTGAGCCCCGGTGGCGTAGTGGTTGTGCGCGGGACTGCGGCCCACTGGGACGGAGGTTCAATTCCAGAAGTGGGGCTGGGCCATGTGAACTACTTTCACTGATGCCTCAAATGAGTTGATCAAGTTGTGTTTCTAACCTAATGATAGCTAATCAATAGACTGAATGGTTGAGTGTTTTCAATAAAAACTCAGAACACATCAAGATAACTTCACCAAATGTCCCAACTCCAGTCACAGAGCTCTGCATGTACACATAGATAAAGATACATATGCTGTAGGAGCATCTTAAAATTGTGCTTCAGAATAATAAGAAGACATAAAATGTGGCAAAAATCCTGATAGTACCGGGGAAATTAAGATTGTTAGCTGATGGCAAATGATCCCAAGACATAATAATCCTATGAGACAGTTCTCCATAGAGTTTATAGTAGGTGATTTTTTTTCTCCAGAAGTAGATCTCCAGGTCTTTACTCTGAGGTACTTCTGGATACATTTAAACCACAGCCTCTAGGTTAGTAGCCCAACTCATAATTTAGATTAGTAGTCAAGCATTTATGCCTTTTAGGGGTTCCAATATAATTATATCAAACCAAAAGAAAGCACCCCTGCGAACAAGTCAACTCATATTCAACAGGGCCCCCATATTAAATTACTGAGACTGTAAATCTTTGCAGAAGCAAACAACTTCATTTTTCTCCTACGGTGGTTGTAGGGTTTAACCACTGAACTTGCAGTTTGCAGCCCCAACATTTAAAGCATAGCACCATCAGAGCTTCGTAAAGAAGAATACATCAGCTATGGAATGCTAAACTGACAGACCTCCACAGAGGAACATTGAGCTCGTTGGCGTCTCAGGCACTGACCTTTGCCTTCTCATTCTGGTGATGCCTTACTCCCTTCATTGCCTTTCAGTCTTCACACCGGGCCTTGCTCCATACCCAGCCATATTGGCCTTTGAAGGTCAAAGTTGTCTTTTCCTTTTTTCTTATCACCACCAATATTTGAGGTACAAATGAGTTTCTGTTTCTTACAATTGAAAGAACATAGCATAAACATAAATTGGATTTTGGAAGCATATATTTAATAAATGACTCCCCAGGGCAAAAGGCTCCGATTTTTAGCATGTGTCAGTGTCCCCGACCTAACTGCTCCCTTCATGGCTGATGTGCAGCTACCAACACTGACACAGAGCAGTGTGGAAGTGTGAGGAGATGGGCACAATCGACTTGTCAAACCACGATCAGGCAGCTCAAATATGCTGCTGGCTTGATCATTAAACCGGGTTCAATTTCTATCTTTATAGTCTTTCATTATATGATTCAGTTTCCATGTTATTACTTTAAAAATCTGATATTGCTATCATACAGATATTCATACACACCCCCATCCCACCTTTCCCACCATTTGAAACCAATTCTACAATATATAGAACAATTTAACATCCTTTTATGTTTTAGAGGATGGGTATTTTATATTGATATTTTTCCTTGAACTATATGCACATGATTTTTTATAGTTTTGTTAAATTTGAAATGACTTGGTATAGTTTTCACTTGCTACATAATAAAAACTGTTTGACTTACTTTCAAATTGAAAGACTTCAAATGAAACAAGAAAACCTATAAGTACCACCGTGCCTTAAAATTGCCCTGTACTATGTATAGAGATTTGAAATTATTATGGTACTTTCCTTTTTGTTCAAAGTGACTCTCTTTGTAAGTAGTGGGGACTCTGAACTTACAAAGTAGAAAATAATTTAAAGTTATTGGAGTGCTTAAGGTTTTTAGGAGACCTTCATTCTTTCAAATTGGAATTCCAGTTTGTGAAGTGCTCCACTAGCTTTAAATTGCTGAATGCTGTAGAATCAAAATTCTGGTGCATAGCTCCTCATTAAAGTCCTTACTAAACATTAAAAATTCTTCAATTCATTCTCAGAGAACTTGGCTAGATTATTGATTTCATTTTTCCCCCTGAACCTACAATTAAGAACTTAAATGATGTGTGTAAAGACTAAAAGTAGATGTACGTTTTAATTTTAAATGTTAACTCCTATCTTTAAATTTTAATTCCTCAAAGATACACGGGTTTATATTAGACTCTCTAAAGCACTACAGTCTTGAAAAGATATGAATGAAAATAAATTGCCTGGTTATGAAAGACAAAAAAAAACCAAAACACTTTTGTTGAAGAACACATTAATACTGTACCTTGTGCTTTGTAGATATGAACAGCATAAATAAAGTTTGCTTTAATCTTCCATGTATTGTGGTAATAAGTATAATTGTGTAAAATTAATTAGCACCATACTTCTAGTTAAAATAGATTTGCAAAATCCAAGTATAATTATTTCAGAGCATAGTATAATCAATAAGTCAAAGAGGAAGAATATGTTCATCACTCAAATAACAATTGAGGCTGGTAACAATAGCGTTTTTGTTTATCTGAAAAATGAATTCATTTCAATGTTTCTCCTTGATATATCTCTAGCAAATCAAGATTTAAATTATTAAAAATATTTAAATTAGTGACTTTATGTACCCCCTGTTGCATAGAAGTTTCATTTCACTGCTTTCTAAAGCCATTTCCATTGTTACTTGTTACTCACATTTCCCTAGTGCTATTAAAATATATAAACAGGCTGAGCCCCGGTGGCATAGTGGTTGTGCACAGGACTGCGACCCACTGGGTTGGAGGTTCAAATCTAGCAGCAAGGCTGGGCCTCCTACTCCCACCACCAAAGGGCAGTGATGCCACAAAAAAAATAATAAATAAAATAAAATATATATGCAGTGTGATGATATATATATAGCATGACAGTCTGCCTTTTCTCATGACTTGAGAAAAAATATAAATGTACTTTCCCTTCCCTCCTACCCAAAAAAGGTTCCAAAACACCATCATCCATGATAAAAAATTTTTAAAGTTAAAAATAATTTAAAAAACATCTATGCAGAATACATGTACATCAAATATGCATGGAATCAAACAGAATAATGTAGTGAGATTTACCATTTAAAACATGTATAAAAATTTTCAGCCAGCATATTTTAGATTATTAACTCATTTTACTTTATTGCCTCATTGGCAAAATTTTACCTTATCAGTATTTTATATTGTTTGGCATTAAAAAATAAAATAAAAACACAGATCTCTGAAAATCATAAAATGTAGCTTCATATGCACTCAAAAGAATATCTCTTAATGAAATAAAAGCAACATAAATGAAACACTCAGGGAAAATACTATTTTCACAGTTTTCATCTTTTGGGGCAGAGAATACTGTGCCTGAAAAGTTTCAGATTATTTGAGAATGTGTTTTCAAAATGTTTGGTTTTAAAACCATGGCATTTTTTCCCCAATCCTATTAAGAGAAGAGGAGGTTCTTTGTACAACAGTGGATTTTTTTTTAATTAAGGCCCCACTCATGCATTTTACACACATAGAGTTAGACTTGTCAAAGAGTTCACATTCTTAATTAATTTTTAAATTTCTTCTTATTACATAAATGCATTTGTGATTTTCTTATCTTGGGTTAACTTCAAATGTGTCCTTGCAGGAAAGCCACTTATATATGGAAATCTAAGGCAATAAGGAAATGTTTATTTGAGTGGGTATTTTAGGGGATAGATTTAATGAAATATTATAAAAATCCTATACATATAATTTGCCTCTTATAATTCTAATATTGATCAAATACAGATGAGCTAGTTGGAACAGAGCATTGATCTTCCTTATTGATGGATTCGCTCTTATTCACTGATACAAACCTTGTGGCGTAGTGGTTAAGGTTCGCTCGCTAACTGAAGAGTTGGTAGTTTAAACACTGTGGAAGAAGGAAGTAGCTCCCTGTTTCCACTCTAGCGATGGGACAATTCTACCCAGTCTTGTATTGTCTTATGAGTCAGTTATCAACAACTCCATGGAAATCAGTTTGGTATCTGTTAGCCCCCATTTAAAGTGTTTGATGGTACATCCCCTTGGCCATAAGACTACTAGAAGAATGTCAAGCTCTCCCATACTTTTCATAAAAGGAAAAGTACTACAAGACCGAAGCACCAGATCAGAGGAGCTAAAGGGACATTTTCAGCACAGAACAGAACATGGCATATGGGTGCAAATACCAGAGTATTCTTTCTTAGGATTTCACTGTTCACACTCGCTGCCCTCTGAATAATGAAATGCTTTCTGAACTCTTAAAGAACCTCATTCATGCTTATCACTTCCTTTACAAGGTACATACGTTGATCTTATTTCAGGAGGCTGTATTAAGGTCTCAATTCATGTAATTGAAGGAAATAAAATATGTGTATGTCCCTTATCTCTCAAAGGCAGAACCTACTTATCATTGACTTTTAAGTGCAAAGAAAACACGATGACTTCTGTGTGCCCTGGGAAGCAATTAGCATATTGTGAATTCCCAAACGCCATACACAAATCCCTCATCTAATGCATTTTAAATTTATATTTCCAATAAAATATTTGTGTGCTAAGACTCCTTAAGATAGGCTAAAAAGACTAAGACTGAAGAAAATTTTTAAAGTTAGATTTCTAGCTTTAAAAATAAATATGAGGGGAATAAGGGAGTAAAGACTATCAGTAACTTCTGTTTTAGATTTAAATTTAGATTTATTTATTTAGATTTAGATTTATCCCCCTACTAAGGGGGATAAAAGGAACTCCGTATTATTTGTTAGGCATTCAAGGAAATGAACAAATGTGCTACCAAGTGAAAAAGATGTAATAATATCGATGGCAATAAACCGCCAACTGGCTAACAACCCTTTATTGACTAAAGAAACATTTATAAGTTTGTTATTTTTGTTCTTGGACACAACTGTACCAGTAAGACCTCATGTCCTCTGTTAAGAGTCAGAAGACTGCACATGTTGGAGTCATCCTTAAAGAGCAGCACTGTCCAAAGGCCTCACTAAGGGGGTGCCACTCAGAAATGTGTGAGGATGGACGATACAAACTCAGTTAGTTCAATAGGCTCTTCCATTCCTTTTAAAATTTTTTTCTTAACCTGGTTTTGCAATTGCCATTTTCTTAGGATCTAGTCTCACATATAATCATAGCAAGATTTCATTTGATCTACGCAGCTTCCCACTGCCATAAAGAGTTAGCGTTGCTGACCCCTGGTGGCGTAGTGGTTGTGCGCAGGACTGCGGCCCCCTGGGATGGAGGTTCAATTCCAGCTCCACAGGAGCAAAAGCTGGGCCTCCTACTCCCACCACCAGAGGGCAGTGATGCCTAAAAAAAAAAAATAATAATAATAATAATAAAAGAGCGTCTAGGAAATTCACTGGGGCAATTCTACCTTAACTCCTTGCTATGCTATGAAATCAACTTAATGGCAGTGAGTTTGGTTTGATTTTTTAAATTTTATTTATTTATTTATTTTACAATTCCTCCTTTATACAAAGCTCCTATATTAATTCATTTTATCGGGGACTCGTACAACTCATCACAATCCACACATCAATTGAATCAGGCATGTTGCCCTCATTCTTTCCTAAACATTGACTTTCCTGTTTTTTACTTTGAATCATTTTATTGGGGGCTGACATAACTCTTATCACCATCCATACACACATCCAATGTATGCCAAGCACATTTGTACATTTGCTGCCATCATCATTTTCAAAATATTTGCTTTCTACTTAAGTCCTTGGTATTAGATCCTCATTTTCCCCTCCCTCCCTACTCCCCCTCCCTTATGAACCTTTGATCATTTATAAATTATTATTATTTTGTCATGTCATACTCTCTCTGATGTCTCCCTTCAACCACTTCAATGTTTTCCATACCCCAGGGAGAGGGTTATATGCAGAACCTTATAATTGGTTCCCCCTTTCTACCCCACCTTCCCCCAACCCTTCCAGTATCACCACTCTCACTACTGGTCCTGAAGGGATCATTCTACCCCACCTTCCCCCAACCCTCCCAGTATCACCACTCTCACTACTGGTCCTGAAGGGATCATCTTTTCTGGATTCCCTATGTTTCTGGTTCCTATCTGTATCAGTTTACATTCTCTGGTCTAGCTGGATTTGTAAGGTAGAATTGGGATCATGATAGTGGGGGGAAGAAAGTATTGAAGAATTAGAGGAAAGTTGTATATTTCTTCACTGTTACACTGTACCCTGACTGGCTCATCTCCTCCCTGTGACACTTCTGTAAGGGGGTGTCCCATTAACTACAGATGGGCTTTGGGTCCCCAATCTCTACTCCCGCTCATTTATAATGATATATTTTTTAGTTTTTGATGCCTGATACCTGATCCCTTCAACACCTCATGATCACAAAGACTGATGTGTTTCTTCCATGTGGGCTTTGTTGCTTCTGAGCTAGATGGCCACTTGTTTACCTTTAAGCCTTTAAGACTCCAAATGTTATATCTTTTGATAGCCAGGCACCATCAGCTTTCTTCACCACATTTGCTTATGCACACATTTGGCTTCAGCAATTATATCAGGAAATTGGGCACACAATGATATGATTTTTTTTATTCTTTGATGTCTTATACCTGATCTCTTCAACCCATCATGGTCCCACATACTAGTGTGCTTCTTTCTTGTAGGCTTTGTTGCTTCTGAGCTAGGTGGCTGCTTGTTTATCTTCAAGCCTCTAAGACCCCTGACGCTATATCTTTTAATAGCACCATCAGTTTTCTTCACCACTTTGGCTTATGCACACAATTGTCTTCAATGATCGTGTTGGGAAAGTGAGCATCATGGAATGCCAATTTAATAGAACAAAGTGTTCTTGCATTGAGAAAGTACTTGAATGGAGGCCCAATATCCATCTGCTGCCTTGATACTAACTCTATGAGTATATGCACGTAGATCTCTTTCCCCATTATCATATATAAATATACTTATCTATGTGCATGTCTATATTTAAACCTCTATAAATGAATGCCTTTGCCTCCTCATTCTTTCCTCTTGTCCCACTATCATGCTCAGCCTTCCTTTGGGTTTCAGTAATTTCTCTCGGTTACATTACTCTTGATTAATGCCTTCCAGGCCTTTCACACTTTCCTGGTCACTAACTTTGGATCACATGTTGTTCCCTTATCTCTGGGTTGGTCAACAACATCTCCTTTCCACCACCTCCCCCTCTCCCATGTCCCCCAGAACCATCATTCCAATTGTTTTCTCTGAGTTTGGTTTGATTTTTATGCAACTTCATTTATTCTTCCATCTCTAGAGTTAGATATTGACAATAAACAAATCTGGTAGGCCTCGCACTTAAAATCTAATGTTTCTCAATTTCTTCTGAAATTATAAGTAAATTTAAAATGATTTTTATTTCTTTGTGATATTCATATTTCTTTTTGTTTTATATATATATATTTCAAAAGATTCAAAGATAGTCCCATGAGCATTTTTTTAGTCCCATGATCTTTTAATTCCACTTTTCCATAAAAATTTTTAATGTTCTTTAATAAATGGAAGAAGGAGGCAAGGGAAAATACATTTTAATTCACTCTGCAAAAATTTGGCAAGTGCCAAATGAAAGTATGAAATCATTTTTTGCTTTCACAAATCTACTAAGTAACTAACTTGCCTAACACTTTTAGATTTATTTTTTATTTATTTAACAATAATGTTGGATCACAAACCTTAACAGACTGGAGATAAGATTTTTACCAGCTATGAGGTTAAGGACAATGACAACCAGTATTATTTATATGAAACTGCCTGGTTAGCCGCAAAGCTTACAAAAGAACATCTGTATAATGATGGCATATGACAGAATAATGGACAATAACCTATATTGGATCAGCTCTTTATTGAATGATGCTTGCATGTTTAACGTGAAATTACTTGACTCATGTGATTCTAAAAATCATGAAGTAATATGCCATCGATCTTAATTTCATGGAGCACTATTCATATTGTAGCATATTTGAAGATGATACCTGGTAAGATTTGTTTCCTGGAGCTTAGCCAAATCAAAAGTAGAATGAAAATGAGTTACATTGGTTTCAGCACAAATCAAAGGAAGACATTTTCTAAGTACATATTTTACATAGGATAGGGACTTTCAAGGTCCACCTTTCAATGAAGCCTCCTCCCATTTTAAGGAACTAGCTCTTGAAAGAAACTCGGAGTCACAGTGATGTGAAAAGAAAAGCAACCAGACATGCTGTGTGAGCCAGGCGTTTGGCTGATCACCAAGTTCTGCTTTCCCAAAGAGTCCTGAAATCAGCAAATTTAGAGAAGGACCTGCAGGCTGCAGATTTCCTTAATGTGGGGTCATTTGGAAAATTAATTATTCTGTGGCTTATCCAAGTGACGAACTTAAATGACTAATTCTTTGTAAAAATCGTATTTTTTCTCCTATGCGAAAGGAATCTTGTTCTCAACTTTAAATGATCTGATAGCTATTTCATGATTAGTATTGCGTTATGATAGATGTGATTGGAGAACTGAGTGAAATCTGGATTCAGCAAATTAATCACACTAATAAACCTTAAAGATCATATTCTTACTTTTTACTTTCACCAATAGCGAAAGCAGTTGTCACCATCTGATCCTTTTGGTATGTGAAGAATTGTCAAGGAAAAGTTTTGTTTTGTCAAAACCATTTTATTGGGAGCTCATACAGTGATCATGCCATTTCATAGTGAAAGGTTTTAATGCTGCCTTCACTGTGTCTACTTCTAGGATCTCAAGGTACTCGGTGTGTGTTTCATCACTTTTCATAACAGGTACATTTTTATGAGTCATCATATTTTGAGACTTAAATATTAAACACAAGCACACAAAAAATCATTCTAAAATATATATGTGCTTGAGTTTACTAAATGAAAAAATAGTTGAGTCATAGCATTCACATGTGATACGTGCTTATCTGGAGACACCATTTGGCTCTATAGACCTCTATTCCACATATAACTGTGGAGTTTGATTATAAATGCCATTTCATACATAGTGAAATTAAGTAGCACCAGTGAGCTAAGATGGAACTGATATTGTAAATTATCTCAGGATTTACAGTAAAAGAAATTTTGAAGCTTAATTGAAAAGAAAGTGTTTTTGTGTTTCTTGTTTTTCCTCCATGTAGTCACTCTGAGGAACGGGATTCCTTATGTTTAAAATTATTTCTTCTCGGACACTGCATGTGCTTCAGCAGTATCTAGAAATGGAAGTTAAACTACACTTCCAAATTTTAGGAATGACACACAAATGTCAGAAACTGTTACATTAAATGTATTAGTAGCAGCATCTTCTCACTTGAGGATCAGACTAGGGACTCCAGCCACCCATTAGTAGTTCTGCGTTGATTTCTTTGGGAGATATTCATCTAAGAATTATTATACTCCAATGTTTGCAATCTCAGCAGCATGTTCCATTCTGATGATTCTAACCACTGTGTAGCCACACTAGTGCTGCGTCCTATTAAAGCCTTCCTATCAACATTGGAAGGCTTTGGGATTTACTGTTGACTCAGCAGAAATGTATATTTTAAAAGGAATAAATATTTTTCCTTTATTGCTTTGTTAGGAATATCACTGGATTATTAATATGACTACAGCCAGAGTCAAACACATATTAACATTCACATTAATTTCCATGGAAAAGTATTCTGTCTGATAAAAATAACATCTAGTTCAATATCCCTCTCCTTAGGGACTCTCTGAATTATAAATATGCTCATCTATTATCATTTAGGCCTCTTGCTGCTAAATGAGTCAGCAGTTGACCTTTGATTGCTCATCAATAAAATTGTAGTCTCTTTATTTTGTAAGATACCTATGGAATATTGAATTTTTAGACTGTATTTACTAATATAGTCTAATTTTATTTTAGAACAGAAAATACATTGCAAAAGGTAGTCTTACATTTGTGTGGTGCTGGTGAGTTTACAAAAGCTTTCATATGCTTAATCCTCAGGTTTTACTCCATCTTAAAAGTGAAATACTGGCCTCTGGATATTATTGTTCTTATTTTATATCACATGGTTATTGTGAAACTAAGACTGAGATCCAGGATGTCTTGATTCAAACTCAGTGTTGTCTTTTTCCATTTCACTTTGCTGTGAACAACTTTGCTAAGTTGTGTCAAGCACCACAAATATAAATAATTCCGGTGTTTTCAAATATAGCGGGGTTTATTGGGGGATTAAGACTTCAAGGAGCTCATAGAAATTTTAATTAAAAGATAACAAAAATTTTTATGAATTATAGAGCCCTCATAGATTTATAAAGGAATAGATTGGAAATTTGTAGGCATTGACTAAAATCCAGGAAAAAAATAGAAACAATACATGTATCATTTAGGGGCACACATTAAATATAGTCATGAGATTTTAGGATTGTGTGTTAGTCTGGGCAATCTAGAGAAAAATTCATAAACACAGATATGTATATAAGAAAGAGTTTTATATACAAGAGCAACTGTACATTAAGAAAACACCACAGCCCAGTCCAGTCCAAGGTCATAAGTCCGATATTAGCCCATTTATCAGATATCAATCTATAAAGTCCTCTTCAGACTCATGAAACACGTGCAATGACATCAAACGCAGGACAGTCACAGACCAGTGGGTAAAAAGTCTTTGGATCCAGTAGCGTTGTGAGCATCTCAGCACTGGCAGAGGTTTCTCTGAGGCTTCTGAAGCATCTCAGCACTGGCAAGAGTCTCTACATGGCTTTTCTGGCTTCAGAGGTCTGGTTCCTTCAGGATAAGTCTACAGAGTTTCTGCTCCGGGATGTCTCACAGGGAGTCAGCCTTGTGTCTTGTCAGTACAGCATCTCCAAGGGACTGAGTCGTGAGTCCCTGACCTCTAAGGAGGAATGTGGCCAGATTTCCCAGCATTCTCAGGAGAAAGCCAGACCCACAGAGAGGTCTCATTGTCTACCTCAAGACTGACAGATTCCACCCCTACACTCTTAGTCCTCAGATTGACACAGATTGATAACAAGTTTACCTTATCATAGAATATATATTCTTTAGGGGAACCTTCAGTGGTACTATTGTCCAACAAAGAAAGCACATTGAAATATATTTTAATTCACTCCCCCAACAAATATTAAAGTGATTAATATGTGCTAGTCAGCTTGCTTGAAATAAGCAAAATGCAGCCCCAACTGGCACAAAGAATTTAAAGTTAAATGGAAGACAATTCAACAACTAAAGAAGCAAATATAATGCAGCTTGGTGAGCGCTGTGAGAAGAAAGTGCCAGATGCACAGGTTGCACGGCAAGCAACACGCTCTTCTGGGACAATTGTGAGCGAATGTTGCTAACTAAGTCTAGGGTAGAGAGTCAATCTTTTTAAACATTAAAAGCTAGGTTGAGGGAATGAGAGAAGATACCATAGCAATCTGATAATTTTTGCCAATGTTTTTCTATATATTTTCTTTTATCTGCTCAAAAACTACATAGCAACTCCCCGTGGTTGAGTAGATTCTAAGTCATAATGACCCTGTAGGACAAGTGAGAACTATCTGCAGCAGTTGTTAATGTTAAGTGCAATCAACTCGGGTCAGAGTCACAGTAACACTGTGTGAAATAAAGCAAAACAGTACCAAGTCCTAGGCCATCCTCATAAATGTCTCTGTCCCCAAGCCCATGATTGCAGCCATGGTGTCTTTCTCTGTTTTGGGTTTCAAGGCCCTCTACTCTACCAAAATTGATGTTCTTCTCCAGGGACCAGTCCCTCCTGATTGCATGTTCAAAGTACACGACTCAGAGGGACATCTTCCTTTTAAGGATCATCTTCCAAAACAAAGGTGTTTATACCTCTGGCAAGTTTTCTATATATATAACATATATATGTTCAATATTCTTCTTTGATACCATAATTCAAATGCATTGATTTTTTGGGGGGTCTTCCTTATTTATCGTCCAGCTATCAAATGCATAACAAGTAGTGTAAAATGCTATGGTTTGAGTCAAGCACACATTAGTTCTCATACTTTTTAATTCTTCAAAGAGGGTTTTTTATAGCATATTCACCTAGTGTTTGATTTCCTGACTGCTGTTCCCATGGGCATTGATTGCGGATCCTGAAAAAACGTGAGGTGCTTACGTGTGCTTAATGACGTGGTAAATGACAACAAATTGATTCCAACTCACATTGACTCTATTGAACAGAGTCGTTCTACCACCTTTCTGCCTTTCTGGCGCTATAAATCTTTACTGGAGGAGAAGAATCATCCTTCTCCCGCCCATATGTATAGTCAGTCACCGTTTATATTGCTGAAAAAAATATTTGCGGCTGAGTCCCGGTGGCGTAATGGTTGTGCGTAGGACTGCGGCCCACTGGGATGGAGGTTTGATTCCAGCAGCAGTTTCACAGGAGCAAAGGCTGGGCCTTCTACTCCCACCACCAGAGGGCAGTAATACTTAAAACCCCAAAACAAAAGAAACGAAAAAAATATTTGCAATGAAGAAAGTGTTGGTCTTGCAAAATTTTGCCATGTCTTCCAACTTCTCTTCTGACACCACCATATTTTCCAATTACTTACAGGTCTTTGTTCTTTGCGTAAATTTTGCCATCTTTGACAATGCATCTTTATTGTATGTATGATAAAGTTCAGACTGCAGAATTGGTTTAAAAATATTCCATTGATTAACCTTTTTCATTAGTAGGTGGTTAGTACATTTCAATGATAGCCATATTAATTCATCTTCTTTGTAGGTGTATGAGTATTGGCAATATTAAAACCTTCAGCATAGATCTTAAAATGCTCATTTTGATGCAAAATGCAAAGCCATTCCTATTTAATGTCATTCTTGGCACCGTAGACTGCTCAGTTAAAAATGGCCTTTACCAGTCCATTTCTGTCCATTACTCTGGTTAGGTGTTGTCTGGTCAACTTCATCCCATAGTGACTTCATGCACCACAACATAAAACACTGTGCTGTCCTACGCTATCCTCAGTTGTTATGATGTTTTAACCCATTTCCACAGTCACTGTATCAGTCTCTAACATTGGCTTTCTACAGTCCACATTCCCATGTTGGTGTCCGTATCTTCTTATATTGCATCTTGCCATATCAGCACATAAAGATATTGAAAACATATCCCATCCATATCAACTCAACTTAAAAAAAGTGATTCCTTAGATATATTTTAAGTCCCTTTATTGTGTAAAGGAACTCATCTTCCAGGACATCGTCCAGCCCTTCTAATACTATGTCACGCAGGGTTCCATTGCTATTCATAAAGTTTTCAATGGCCAGATTTTTTTTTAAAGTAGATTGCCAGTCCATCTTCCTTAGTCTGGAAGCTCCACTGAACCAATTCCACATGGGTGATCCTGATAGTGCCTGCAACACCTGGGTCTACCTGCCAGCATCACCGCCACATGCAAGCCACCACAATCTGACAAACTGACAGACGAGTGGTGGTCATCTATGGTATAAGACAGAAAAAAGTCTGAAACTGTGAGTTCTTAAGTAATTTAGTATTATTTTGTATTTTAAAGTATGCCAGTGGAGTCGTTAATATTTGTATGTGCCTACTGCTCATTTCTTCTTAAAAAACTTGCATGTATCTTAAGAATTGTAAAATATGTAATTATTTTTCACCTCACAGTTTTTGGTTTCCATTTTTTTTAGTATATCTATCTTGCTCTACACTGATCTGATTGGAATGGATACAATCACGAATAGGCAAATATATTCTCTGTGCAACTGGAATTTTTACTTCTATGTATGTGCACATAGTTCTCCACTGCTGAATTTTTTCGCTCCAATATTTTGTGAAGAATTAAGTTAGTTTTGTGGGGAGGCATACACATGACTCAGTTACTCTTGTCAAGAACTGTCAAGGGGGAATAGAAGTTGATGACCACTTTTTTTACTTTCCAATGTCTTGAGTACTGAACTATCAAGGTTGGTTACCTAGAAGCAGATTGCTTTTTACTTTCAATTCAAGTCTCAGAGATTCTTGTGTGTAGTACTCTCTGCCAGCTTCCCATCAAGACTGCCTGCTCCTCTCTGCCTCCTTCATCCCAGTCCATCTCACAGTCAATTTCCCTCTCCCAGATCAAGTCCTGGCTTCCTCTGACTCAGCATTCCATCTTCTGCTTGGCTTCATTCTTCCTCTCAGAGATTTGCTAGGAATGATATGAAGCCAAGTGTTGGCTAAATAGCAGGTACTGTGCAGAGGAAGAAGGACTGAAACAAAAATTATATTTCTCCCTTATGTTTGCAGAGCAAATGCGTTTAACATGTTTTCTATAATAATTTCCAGATGATTCTGAAACCCTAAATCTGATATCAGTCTCACCCACATGCAGGAGAATAATTAAATAGAGGGGAAAAAAAGCTGGAGACATCTATATGTTGAGCATTTAAAGTAGATTTAGTTCATCTTTCCTCACTCTAGGACCCTCTATTTTATAAGAGCACATTTCAGAGGCAGCATCAGTTAGAACAAAGAGCATTGAGTTTATAGTTTCGTCACAGACTGTACCACTGACTAACAAGCGATTTTTGGAAAGTTGTTTACCCTTGTGAATCTCAATTTTCTCATCTAAAAAGTAGAAGACTTCTTTTGAGTGGGGCATAGTCATGTTTAGTGAAGTAAGGACTATATCATTCATATGCATTTTGAAGCATGGTACACATTCAAACGATATTAGTTCTGTACTTGAATGACAAGAAACCCAGGTCAAATCTAGAAAGAAAATGTAAGGGCCAAGGCCCAGAGAATGAGCAGCAGTTTCTTCTGTTCCTGGCATACAGTGCTCATTCCCTTTCTTCAGTTACAGTTTTGTACTTCTTGTCTTTTCTTCCTCCAATACAGTAATTTCTTTTATTTGATAATGGGCTCTATTTTTAGTTTAATAACAAAGAAGCTAGAAATGGTTCCTATTAAATTTCTTATAAACTCACTCCCGTGGAGTCGGTTCTGACTCCGAGCCACCCTGTCCGCTGGGCTTCCCTGGCTGCAAGTATTTATGCGCACAGAAATCCCTACCCTTCTCCTGAGGAGTGGCCAGTGGATTTGAATCACCCCCTCTGCAGTCAGCCGCTAAACTTGTAAGCCATTATCAGGGATCTCATGTACTCAAATGACAATACTATATTTAAACCTAGCCATCAAATCAGTTTATAAAGCTCTGAGTGAGTTTTTGTAATTGTTACTTCCAAAAGTATCATCAGTTTTTCAGAGAACATTAGGATTTCAATAGCCACCCCCCCCCCCATTCTGATATATTTATTCTCTCATTTAAGAAAAGGGACAAGAGAGAGTGAGAGACAGACAGATAAGGAAAATACACAGAAAAGACAGGCAACCCTTTTATATAGCCATACAACTCCAGAAGAGACACAGATGACTGACTGAATGGATTTTTTTTTTTTGTGGGCAGCACTGCCTCTGGTGGTCGTGGGCGCTACCCAGTGCCGCTCCTGAGAGCCACTGTTGGATTTGAACCACCAAGCCTGTGGGCTGCAGTTCCGCACTCAACCACTTACGCCACTGGGGCTCAGCCCGACTTAATGGATTTTTAAGACAAAAATATGATCTTGGTATTATTAGATTGATAATAACAAAGGGGTAGAGACTGACAATCATATCTCAAAAAGAAGTTCCATTGAGCTATTATTTATTTTAAATGTGCTCATTTCCTCTTTCAGTGTATTAAAAGAGCATGTAAGAGGAAATGCAAAGGTTTGTTGAAAGACAAAGGGAATCCACCATGTTCATTTCCTTTGTTACAAATTTTTCTTCTTTCTTATTCAAATCATTTCACTCTGTAAATGGAAACTGGAATTCGACATTAGAGTATCTCTTTCTTATTTCTTCATTTACCTCAAGGTGACTACAAACACCTAAAACAAAATAAATGTGAATCCATTTAATTTTATCTTTTAAATATAAGTCATGTGACATATAAAGGAAGAAGTAGGAATGCTTATTTACTCAAAATCAAAGACCAGTTAGTTACAGCACCTTCAAAAATACAGGAAGAGGGAATGTGTGGGGCTTTATTTAACTATGCCTCTTAAGTATGTTGCTCTGTCAACAGCAACTAGGACTCATCTTATTCAAAGAGAAAATTCCTTGGTTCATTGTAAAGAATAGTTTGTTATCTACAGAAAGGCAATGTTGCATAGGCTTTAGGGTCAGATGGACTGAGTTAGAATGCACTATGATAGGCAAGTTACTGTGACTTATCCTCTCTGTTGTAAACCTGCAGCATGGAGACTACTGCAGGACTCTGAGAATTACAAATAGTTAGCCTTAGCAATCTGATAACCTTATGTATCTGTGTGTGTTTGTGTACATAATAGTTCTGATTATATTCTTATTATATTGATTTGTGGACCTGGCATCCCCTGAGTGTAAGATAAAAGATAAGATATCTGCTAGGAATTTGTCAAAATAATTGTCTTTACTGATCAACAGTATTCTCTTTTAATTTAGTGGTATTAATTTCAGCTACTCTATTTACCATTATCTCAAAATAATTAGTATATTTTCAATTTACTGTTAAATATTTATATATCTTGGGTATGGTGATGGCTTGTAATACTGTGTGTAAGTGTATATTATACTAAACAACTGATTTATGTTTTGGCTTAAATCCTAGAAACGAAGTACTTTGTGATCATTAGTCTAAAAAAAGCCTCTCTTTTTTAACTACTAGAGTTTTCACATATATTAGGTAATGGTGATGGCATCATTGTTTAAGAGGCTTCTATCTTTGGGTTTGATTCTATAACAACATTCTCTGCAAACTTGCCAGAAGGTCTTCAGAATCTTAATAGCTCTTTGGTTTTTTGTTGTTTTGTTTTTCCTTGATAAGGGCATAGTTTGGCAGCTAAAAGTAAAGAGGTTAATTACTGCTGGGGTCCATTCTCTGTTGCCAAAAGCAATTTTGATTATGTATGAATTTGCATAGGGATGAGCTATCTTGGCTGCTCGTCTTGTACTACCATTTATATTAGGAGTCATGTGATGGTAATCAAATCATTTAACCTCTCGTGAGGATATGTCTTAACCTTGCTGGAGGAATTTTTAGTTCTCTGAAAAAAGAAAAAAGAATTTTATTTTATCAAAGTCCAAATATCTTAATGTGTAAGGGTGAGACCTCTGAGGTTACACTGCTTGATTTTCATACCAACTCTCTTCTTTGACTACATGACTAGGCCACTATACCTTCCACCTCACTGTGTCATAGTGGAACAACAATAGAATAATGCTAGTACTGTCATAAAATTGAGTCTCTGGAAAGAAAAGATTGAGACTCTGATATGCTAAGATATGTACAATGCCAAGACCAGTGCCTACATATGCTGTCATATTGTGTATTCAATACATGTTAGCTGCTAATTGCTTTGACTTATGATTTAGCTAACTCCCTGAATTTTATTGCTGTAGATGGGTGCGTGTTGAAAGAGAAAATAAAATCTGAGATCATTAAACATATTGATAGCACTACGTTTGAGCAGAAGTGGGACTGGAGAAAATCACCGTAAATGTCTTAAGAATAGCCATCCTGTGGAAGCTTCTCTGCATATGCCGGCTTCTCATTGAACCCTAGTTGGAAACCACAGACTTGAATCCTTTACTGTAATTCAGGGCTCTTTCAATGGGACTGTTCCAAAACTATAAAAATTGTAGTATCAACACTCCAAAGTGGAAGAGGCTGGGCTCAATCATTAGAGACTATGAAACCCCTTTGTCAACTGTTATGCTCTTGTTCTTCCTTGCACACCACATTTCTTCTCACTCTGTGAGGGAAGTTGGGTTTTCCGTTATTGGTGAACCCAGGACACAAGACATTTCATATACACAAAGCCAGGCAGAGCCACACAGCACAGGACCCCATGGTTACAATCTTCCCCAACCCCAACCCCCCCCCCCCCCACCCACACACACACATCCGGCCTACAACACCATTTCAAACAACAATTTAATGATCTCTTCTTCATTCTTCACCAAGGCGGCAAAGTTCACCTGTCTTTCAGTTTAGCATTTGGGAAGCAAATACCAATTTCAAAGGAAGAAAATGAATATTCTACTGATAAAGGTTGCATACTGCCCAGAGAGTCTCAAATTACATTGAAACTGAAGTTCCCATTTGTCTTGGAATGTTTATAATGTAATGAACAGGTACATAAACTCATAAAGTTATGCATTATAAGATTTTTCTCCCTTGCCAATTCCATGTAAACTAGAGTACTAGCTAGAGTTCCCAGTAATATGAGATCCGTTATGTCATTTTTTATAAAATGTTGCACAGGTCAACCTTATATTACAAAGTAGCAGTGCAAATAATATCTCATAATATTTAAAGAGAAAATTATTTGGTTCACTATAAAGAATGGTCTGTTATCTAGAGGAAGGCAGTGTTGCATAGGCTTTAAGGTCAGATAGACCTGAGTTTGAATGTATTATTATAGACAAGTTACTGGTACCTCTCACCACCACAATAGTAAATCCGCATCACAGAGATTGTACTGCCGTATTGTGAGAGTGAGAAATAGCTATACTTAGTATTCTGCCAACCATTTATAGACCTACGTGTGACTGTGTGTATAATATTATTATTGTATTGATAATAGTATGTAGAACTTGGAATCACCTGAGTGTATGGTAGAAGATAAAATATTAAAATCTGGTAATAATTTTAGTATACATTAATTTATACTGACCAGTTATACTCTCTATGTTCTTATTTAGTAGTGTCATTTTCAGCTAGTTTATTCACTGTTTTCTCAAAAACACAGATATCTTATTTTATTTTAAATAGTTATGTCTTGCATATGGTGATAGCTTGTAATATTGCATGTAAGTATATTCTGTCAAGTCACTGATGGATTTTTGCCTTCATCTTAGAAAGCAAAAATGTGCTTTATAACCATTGTTCTAAAACCTTGTTGCTATTGTTTAAGTACTAGAATTTTTGGAGACTCACCTACACAGCTAGGTGGAAATTATGACAATTCCCCGATTCAATGCAGGTCCTTGGAATAAGAAAATGCACACAGTGCATGTATGTTCTCTGGGACATGCAAACTTATGTGAATTGAGTAAGTATGTCACAAGAGGGTTCAGCTTAAATCTCCACCAGTTTTTACCAACTTTGCATTTCCAATGACTTCTTCCAAATGTTGGACTCCTAGATCTCTTCACTTTCTAATTAACGTTACCCAAATGAGTCACAAGTGGTGCAGTGATTACATGTTGAGCCGCTCACCACCAGGTCAGCAACTCCAGAACACAAGACAGACGGAGGTTTCTATCCTGTAAAAAGTTACCGGCTAAGAGATTCTCAGGGACAGTTCTACCATGCCCTGTGGGGTCAGTGTGAGTCATCCTCAACTCAATGACAGTGAGTTTGGTTTCTTATTTAATTTATAAATTGAATCTTCAACTGTATAGGCAATCTATTGATATGAGTATGGTTTTAGAGTATTAAAAAGTTCTTGAATTTCAAATAGAATTTGAGGAAAGCAATATTGAGTCTTAAACAGGATAGCGCTAAGACAAAACCCCATTAGCTGTGTAAAAGTGACCATAGCGTAAGGTCATAATGGTGTCTAAGGATTGATAGTTAACTAGCTACTTAAACAAGGCAAGGGCCACAAATGAAATTGTCACAAATGCATTATTGGTGGAAAAACGAAACATCACAGTTAAGGTGGTGATACAGAAGCAAGAACAGAACCACGATTGGGACACACACATTACGTTAGACAAGCAAGCTTTCGAAATTGGGCCAGGGCCTTCTCACCAAAGCAGTCATTAAAGACTGATAGATCATGATTCAGTACTACCATGCCCACGCAAGCCCCTTTGGAAGATTGCCCCTCAGTGAAGTGGATGGAAAGAAGTTGGAGGTAATCTACTTTCCAAGGCACGCTGCCTAAGGGCAAGACTATTCACATCCTTTGTCAAGCGTTGTTTTCAATAAGTGTGATGGCAGTGGGTTCTGACCCATAGAGACCTCGTGCACAGTAGAAAGAAGCACTGGCCAGTCCTGTACCATCCGCACGATTGTTCGTAGACTGGAACCATTGTTGCAGCCACCATATCAATCCAACTCTTTGAAGGCCTTCCTCGTTTGTGCAGACCTTTGCTTTACCAAATAAGATATCTTTCTTCAGTGAGTGCTCACTCCTGACAACAGGTCCAAATATGTAAGATGAAATCTCACTATCCCTGCCTGTGAGGAGCACTCTGGTTTTATTTCTTCTGGGACAGTTAAGTTTGCCCTTTTCAATATTCTGCTCGAGCACCATACTGCAAATGCATCACTTCTTCTTCAATCTTTTTTATTCAATGTCTAATTTTCATCTAGATATGAGAGCAGGGAGGAGATGAGCCAATTAAGGTGCAGTGTAGTAACAATGAAATATGCAACTTTCATCTGGTTCTCAAATGCTTCCTCCCACCCACTATCATGATCCCAATTCTACCAGACAAATCCAGCTAGACCAGGGGATGTACAGTGACGTTGGAAACATGGAGAATTTAAGATGGATGATCTCTCAGGACTACTGGTAGGAGTGGTGATACTGGGAGGATGGAAGGATGGTGGAATAGAAAGGGGGAACCAGTTTCAAGGAGCTACATATAACCTCCTCTCTGGGGCACAGACAACAATGAAGTGAGTGAAGGGACACTTTGGACAGTGTAGAGTATGAAAAACAACAACAATTTGTAAATTACCACGGGTTCATGGGAGAAGGGGGGAAGGAAGGGAAATATAGGGAGCTGATACTTGGGCCTCAGTGGAGGGAGGATGTTTTCAGAGTGATGATGGCAATAAGTATGCAAATGTGGCTGCATACAATTGATGTACGTATGGATAGTGAAGGGAGTTGTATGAGCCCCCCAATAAAATGATTCTTTTGGCCTGAGCCCTGGTGGTGTAGTGATTGTGCGCGGGACTGCGGCCCAATGGGACAGAGGTTCAATTCCAGCAGTGGGGCTGGGCCTCCTACTCCCACCACCGGAGAGCAGTGATGCCCCCCCCCTCCAAAAAAATGATTCTTTTAAAAATGATTCTTTTAAAAAAATGATTCTTTTAAGAAGGAGCTTATACCAAGGGCTCAAGTGGAAAATATTTCAAAATGAATATGGCAATATGTGTACGAATATGCTTGATACAAATGATGTATGGAATGTTATAAGAACTGTGAGAGCCCCCAATAAAATAATTGGAAAAAAATACTGTTGCTTGGGTCAGGTGCACTTTAGTCCTCAAAGTAACATCTCTTCTTTTCAATCCTCTAAAGAGTCCTCTCCTGAGCCCAGTCTGAAGCTCTGGCAGCTCCCTTTCCATGTACTGCTGCAACCATTGTTGATCTTCATCAATATTTTACTTGCATATGGTACAGGGATATTTCATAATGTGAACATTCTGTTAGGTCACCTTCTTTGAAATGGGAACAAATAGGGATCTACTCAACTGACCAGTATCTGTCTTCTGAATTTCATGGCATGGACTCATGTCCCAGTGCTTCCTCAACACTAAATGTTGGAGCACTTTGATCAGTGTTCTCTCCATTGTTTTGGGATAATGCTTTCAGTGCAGCTTGAATTTCCTCCTTTAGCACTATTGATTCTTGTTCCTTTGCCAGCTCGTGAAATGGTGGAATGTTGACTACTTCTTTTTGGTACCATAAATGGGTATATTCTTTCCATCTTCTTTTGATACATTCTGTGTCATTCAATATTTTATCCGCAGAATCTTTGAAGATTGCCACTCATGGTTAGGATTTTTTCCTGAGTTCTTTCAGTTTCAGGTATACTTATGATGTTCATCCCTATTGGTTTTCTACCTCAAGGTATTTTCACATTTCATTATAATATTTGGCTTTGTCTTCTGGGGTTGCCCATTGAAAGTGTCTGTTCATCTCTTTTATTTCATCATTCTTCCATTTACATTAGCTATTCTATGATTAACAGCAAGCTTCCGTAGCTTCTGACATCCATTTTGATCCGTTCTTTCATCCTTCATCCTTCATCTTTCATCCTGTCTTTTTAATGACCGAGTGCTCTCTCTGAATGGTCTTCTGGATCTCCTCCCACAGCTCCTTAGGGCATCTGTCATGAGGTTTCAGTGCAACAAGTCTGTTTCTGAGATGTGCTCGAAATTCAGGTGAGATGGATTTGGGGGTCGTATTTTGGCTCTTGCAATTTTGTTTTAATTGTTTTCAGCTTTTCCTAAACTTTGATATAAGCAATTTGTGTTCTGTTCCACGGTCAGACTCTGGTCTGTTTTTAGCCACCAGTGCTGAGGTTCTCTATCTTTTCTTCCCACAGATGTAGTCAATTCGATTTCTACGTATTCCAACTGGAATGTCCATGTCTTTAGTCACATTTGGTGTTTGTAGAAAAAGGTATTTGTTGTGAACAAAACGTTGGTTGTCCAAAATTCTATTATGCTATCTCCAGCATCATTTCTTTCACCAAGGCCATATTTTCCCATTATAGTTCATTCTTTCTGGTTTACAAATGTTTCATTCCAACTGCCAGTAATTATCAATGCATCTTGCTTGCAGGTCTGATCAATTTCTGACTGAAGTTGTTGGTAGAATTCTTCAATATTTTCTTCACATTCATGATTAGTGCATAAGTTGGAATAATAGTTTTATTGATTGGATGGATGTAATCCTATCACAGATAGCATTGTACTTCATGATTTGCATGTACTTTCATGATTTTGCAGTGTCCTCTTGACATTGGAATGCCCTGGTAAATGGGCAGAAGAAATTCAATGGAGGCTTAAACCATGTGGGGACAATGAAATTAGATATGGTGTTTTCACTGTCATTCATAGCCTCCTGCAAATTGGATGCTCGGAATTTACACTGTAATATGGTGTATTGACAGCCAGCGATAAGAGGCAAAGCAATGTAAAAGTTTGGAGGAGAAGAAGAACATATTTTTTAACCTTAAGATGAAATTGCTGATTTATTTATGAAAAGTTTATAAATACAAGAAGAACTTTTAAACTCCTCTGAAAAACTATTTAATTTGATATACAAAGGACTTTTCTTACCTATATATATATATCCTACCCATCATTCCTTAATTGATTCAAACTTTACTTTATGTTGTGCTATGAGTTAAAAGTTGGGCAGTTTGAAATCACCAATACTTCCATGGGAGAAAGATAGGGATTTGTACCCCAGTAAACACTGACATCCCCTGGACCTCACTGGAGTAGTTCTGCCCTGTCAGAGAGGGTTGCTGTGAGTCAGGGTAGACACCATGGCAGGGCATTGGGAGTTTCTTTTCTCTAGTAATCTTAAATCTCCCTGATTATTCTTTCATTCTGGTTTTATTATCTTTGCATTTGTAACTAGATGGATAACTGTAATTTGCACATATTTCCACAGGCACTCAAATTATAATTAACATAATTATAATTAATTCTTTACTATCTGACATAATAAATAATTAAATGATAAATTTTAAAAGATTGCTTATATCAATCTTCCACCTAGGATATAAGTTCCATGACTTGCTCATTATTATTTCTTGGAATAAAATAAGCACTCAAAATGAGCACCTACAATAAGCTAAATGTGTTTAAGGTGCTGGTATTATGAAAGTGAACAAGACAGTAACAAACCCAACTCTCAAGAGTTTATATTCTGATGGAATGAGAATAAGAAAAAATATATATGTTTCCCATTGATTTGCTGCTATTGTGTGTCAGTGACATAAGCAGTTATATGCATGGGATAAAATATATGAGACCCTTGCAAATTGAGATGAAAATAATCTTTTTTTTTTTTTTTGTGGCATCACCGCCCTGGTGGGAGTAGGAGAAAAGGCTCATTTTCTCTCTTCTGCATGGTCTGGATACTGGGGGGGTGGGGGGAATATATATCCACATATATATTTTTTCTTATTCTCATATATATATATGATGTTCTCGGTTAGGAAAAGTGGCAAGGACAAAAAAAATCAGCATGTTGGGGTAGGCAGTGGAATGGTGGGTCATATATTGTTTAATACATGTATTGTATATTGACAAGGAAGACCTCTGGGAAAACGTGGCATTGGAATATAAACCTGAATGAAGTGAGCAAGTTCATTCTGAGAAATGAGAAGGTTAAATTATTCAGAAAAACTTATTAACCACTACCAAGGCTCTAAGCCAGGCATAGATTTATAATGTTTAACAGGAAGAAAGGGGTTCCTGCTAAAGCTTACACTTGGCTACGAATTGGATAGTTGATGTTTCAAAGCTACACAGCGACACCTTGGAAAAAAGGCCTGGGCATCTACTTTCAAAATATGAACTATGGAACACAGCTCTCGGATGCATGAGTTAAGTCAACTCAAGGACAAATTTTTTTTTTAAGAGAAAGGAAGTACATAAGAGAGGGGTCAGGCAACACAGGTGATTTGGGCAGCAAGTGGCAACTGAGCCCCTTCATGAGACAGTGGTGGAAGGGAGAGCAAGAGCATATATGAAATACTAGTATTCAAAGAGGAACTCTGGTGGCGTAGTGGCTTATGTATTGGGTGGCTCACCCAAGGTCAGCGGTTCAAAGACATCAACTAGTCCTCAGGAGAGAGACGAGGTTTTCAACTCTTGTCAAGATGCAGTCTTGAATACCTACAGAGACAAGTTGTAAACTGTTCTCTCACGTCCTAGGTGTTGAAATCAATTTGATGGCCGTGAGTGTAGTACCCAAGGAAGACAGAGTGGACCTCATCCATCCTCAGTGTCCTTGTGCAAGAGCTTTAGGGGTGTTCTATAGACAAGCCTAGGGAGAGGGGCTCTGCTGGAGCCAGCAGGGTTTGAGATAGGCCATCTGGTCCTCAGATGGTTCTCTTGCTAGGAGGGGCTTTTCACATTCCAGCAGCTGGTATTGTTAGTGAGTTCTGTGTTTTAAATGTAGATGGATTAATTTAAATTTCAAAGGGTAAGAGCCAAACTTTGTCAATTCATCAGGGATTTTAACACAATTTCAAGATTAAAACAAAGGAACACAAAATCCAGGAACCCACAGCTAACTCCTGGGCCTCATTGCAGCATTGGGAGTGCAGGGGACTAGGGAACATTATGAGAGAACCTGAAAAAATTATAAATGGGTCACACCATTTAGGACATTGTTGTCATCTGGGCAGGGGGTTGGCTTTTACATGGATTCTACTGAGAATCCACCAAATGATTAAGCGATTCAATAATGAATAAGTCCATAGTAAGTAATACCAATAATGCCCCAATATAGTGTGATTCAAGTACATTTACTTAGGAGCAATTAACTGATTAATTACTATAATATAATTTTCTACACCAAATCACACCATCTATCAAAATCAAAAGAAGTCTGATCCTTTCCTAAGAATCAAGCTTGAGGGCTGTGCTCATTGGAGCAAATGATGAGGACCACAGAGCAACTGAGCCTGCAACTAAATGAAGGCTCCTTCCCTTGCCTTTCCAAAGCAGCCAAGAGGGGCAAGGGAAGGTGAAGGACGAATGTGTCTGTAGATGATACTTCAAAGGAGCTAGAGAGGTGACCATAAACGTTACTACAGCGGGTAGATTCACACACTGTGAAAACCTGATTTCCCGAGCTTTTCCTTCACCTTGAGACAATTCTGAGTCCTTGTGACCCTATGGTACAGGATGGAACTGCCCCTGTGGGCTTCCGAGACTGTAACTGTCCCGGCTGGTAGCAGTGAACCAGTGACCTTGCCATTAGCAGTCCAGAGGTTACCCAGACACTCTGTGCCTTCGGTAACTCCTGCCACCGAGTCTACTCTGATTCATCGTGACTCTACAGGACAGAGAAGAACTGCCCTGTGGGTTTCCCAGACGATAAACATTTAGGGGATTAATAAATCTAGTTTTTCTCCTGCAGAGGGACTGGGGGTCACAACTGCTGACCTTGCAGTTAGCCCCTACTCTTTAATCAAGTGTGCCACCAGGGTCCCTGCACCATAGATGAATAAAGATGTGTACCAGAAATGGATTTTTAATAGGAAGAGCACAGAAAATTGCATTGGGTTTGATATTCTCAGGTACAAGTTATCGCCTGACAATATAATGAAATTGACAGAAACAGAGAGAGAAAAAGAGATGGGAGGCTGAGATTGTTGCCGGCATTTCATAAATTCAACTATTTTGGTGGTGGTAACTTGAAGAAAATATCTAGATACCCTATCCTTGACATTAGTTTGGCAAGCATATAGCACAGATGTGGCAGAGAGAACATTAACGCTAATTTTATAACATCAATCTGTTGTCATCAGTAGACAAATGAAATTAAGCCCACATTGACAGATCACATTACTAACAAGAGCCGCATGCATCAGGGAGGCTAGAGACCAGGAGCCCTGATGACACCTGAGACAGGCTGTTGAGTGGCGCAGTGGGAGCCACGGGCAGCCGGGGGGTGTGTGCCTGCAATTCTTACCTCACTAAAGTTTCTGATCTAGCGGACGTCGAAGCATCTGCAGCAAAGCAAGTGGCCACGCTGGCCTGGTGGAAGCAGCTGTGAGGTGGATGCCACAGCCCCTCATGGCTCCTCATCACACACCCCTCTCACAAGAGACACTACTTGACTGAGTTCTAGACAAAAAACAGCCGCAGACTTTGCAAGCAAGTGACTTTGGGAAAACCAGAAGCAGCCGAAGTCTTCGATTCCCAGTAGTCAGAAATAAAGACTAGAAGGCCATGAAGATACTTTAAGAGAAAACTAATAGTTATCACCTTGGCAGTTTCAGAAAGGGCCGAGGCTTTTTCTTTCTTTCTTTCTTTTCCTCTTTTCGTAATGGATGTTTTTAAAAGAGAATGCAAACAATTCATTCAATATGTAACATAGACTAACACATACACACAGCAGAACGTGACTTTATATCTTTAATGTAGAAATTTACCCCCCTTGCTCCAACCTGTCTTCTGGATGGGACCTCAGTCTGTAGACCCTTCTCCATGCTCTCCACTGGATTATTTTTCTCTGAAGGAACAAGCAACTTGGATCCCCCTTCCTTAGCTTCAACTATTTCATCTGTTCACTTTGAACTACGACTTCATCTTTGAAGTAGTTTACTTAAAAAATGCAAACATAAAGCTGTACACCATGTGCTAGACTTTCTGTTCATCCTGATTCTCCCTGTTCATTCTGGACCTGGTTCTTCATCTGCCTGCCTTAGAGTTTCTGACTCTCAGGCTTCCTGTCAGTTTTCTCTCTCTTTGGTAATTAGCAGTATTAGGCTATCTTGAAATTCTCAATTTTATTTCTATCTTCTATCTTATTTTTCACTGTTTGTTTTTTGGTTTGTTTGCTTGATTTTGCTATTTTTCCATCTCGTGTTGTGATTCCATTTTTCTGCCCCTTCGATCCTTTTCATTTTTCTCTGCTTCCTCAACTTTCTGTTCCTTAACTTGTAAAAGTAGGTACTTCGTGTCATTGTTTTTAGCTTCAATCCTTTCTCTGTACTTTCTTTTTATTTTTGTACCTATCAAAAGTCAACACTCTTAGCTTCCTTTTTCTATTGATATTTCTAGCTCTTTTATTGTCAGCATCACTGATTTCTAGTCTATTACAAAATTACATCCAGAAAGAGATCAATGGCATTGCCCTCCCCTCTTTGGGCCCATAACTCTTCTCTTATGCTAGAGTTTTCGTTTGGGCCCTAGTCTTACCCAGAGCAGAATATATATTTTTGGGGGGGCATCACTGCTCTCAGTGGTGGGAGTAGCAGGCCCAGCCCCACTGCTGGAATTGAACCTCCGTCCCAGTGGGCCGCAGTCCCGCGCACAACCACTACACCACCGGGGGCTCAGCCCCAGAGCAGAATATTTTTAATAGCTTCAGAATGTTCCCACCTCTCTCCAGGTCAGCCTGTCATTTCTTCAAATACCATATATGTTCTATTGTTTACCTTTATTATTTCAAATTGCACAAATAAGATACCCAGAAATATCACTACCCAAAAATCTTATCCAGGAAAAATCTGAACTCTGCTTTGAAGCGATTCCTATTTTGACTTCTGTTCAAAGTATGCCACTCCAAAGCTCCCATTGCCATGGACTTGATTCCGACTCAGAGGGACGGCATAGAACAGTGATTCTCAATCTCCCTAATGCCATGACCATGTCATACAGTTCCTCATGTGGTGGTGACCCCCACCCATAAAATTATTTTCGTTGCTACTTCACAACTATAATTTTGCTGCTGTTATGAATCGGGCAACCCTTGTGAAAGGGTCATTGGACTCCCAAAGGGGTCACTCCCCACAGGTTGAGAACCACTGCTTTAGAACATTGTAGAACTGCTCTGTGCATTTCCATGACTGGAACCCCTTTATGAGAGTAGAAAGCCTCATCTTTCTGCAGAAAGTATGTCATTAGGTTGTTACTCTTTAGACTGCGATCCTCATGGTTGACAGTTCAAAGCCAACAACAGCAATTTGGGAGAAGACTGGGCTTTCCGGCCCAGAAACAACTACAGTCTCAGAAATTCCCATGAGTCAGCCTTGACTGGCAATGAAGAGTGCCCCACGAGGATGTGGACCTTCAGCAGTTGATGTCCTTCGGTACCTGAAGATGGACTTCACCTTACCTCAAGAATATATTAAAAAACAAAGAGTGTATTTTTTTTATTTTCACTGACAAATACTTAATATAGTGACACTACATTTTTGTTATAAACTTTTATTTCATGAATTGGAAACTTTAATGTTTCCATTTAGTCAATGAATATTGATAATAAGTCAGAGATTGAACTATCTAAATGAGAAGTTATGGATGACAGATTACAAAATCATGTGTGCTCATCTGCACCAAAGTGGGTCTTGACTCTATTCCTTTCCGCAGCTTTAGATTATGAATAGTTATCCAATTGCAATACTCCATTTCTCTTAAATCCTGAAACATCCCATAATTTCAACTCCATTTATTTATTTAGGTAGTCCAGCAACTTCTTCCAAATGTCTCAATATGATCCTGTCACAGTATATACCTGAAATGTTAATAGACCTAAAGAGACAGAAATGAAAGAATTCTTCCATCTACCTGAAATAACATAATGAAGTGTCCCACTTTAGATTTAAGAGTAAGATATAGCGCTAACTTATTCTCCAACTGGTATTTCAAGGCTGAATATGTCAGAAACTAAATTTTTTAAAAATCATTTTATTGGGGGCTCATACAACTCTTATCATGATCAATATATACATCCATTGTATGCAGACCACATTTGTATATTTGTTGCCATCATCATTCTCGAAACATCCTCCTTCTACTTAGGGCCTTGGGATCAGCTACCCGTATCTCCCCTCCATCCCACTCTCCCCCACCGCCTCCCTCCTTAATAATTTACAAGTCATCATTATTTTGTTATATCATACACTATCTGTACTGATTTCCCTGTTGTCCATACCCTAGGGAGGAGGTTATATATAGATCCCTGCAATTGGCATCCCCTCCTCTAGTTCACCTTCCCCTGCCCCCGACCCCCAGCATCACCACTCTCACCACTGGTCACTAAGGGGCCATCTGTCCTGAATTCCCCATGTTTCTGGCTCCAGTGTTCATCCCCTGGTCTAGCTGGATTTGTAAGGTGGAACTGGGATCATGTTAGTGGCGGGGCTGGAGGGGGAGGAAGCATTTAAGAACTAGAGGAAAGTTGCATGCTACATTGTTGCTACACTGTACCTTGACTGGCTCGCCACCTCCCTGCGACCCCTCTGGAGGCTGAATTTTTATGAACGCCCTTCTTACAACCACTGAGTTCAGAAAAGCTGAAGGTGAGAAGAGAGGGCATCTAAGAAGTCAGATATTCTCTTGGCAGCCACCAGAAATAAATACCTACTTACTTCGACTTAGCTGGTTGAAAAAATGATAAATCCCATAGAAGCCTGAGGAGTTTCCAGAAAAGTCTCTCCTCTGGCAGAGTGTGTAGGATGTGATCATATGTTTCAGTAGGACAATGGCATTACATGACCTTCAACAATAATAACCAAGTAATAAATTAGCCTTCTCAGCTGCTGGTGCATAATCACAGCAGCAAGTATTATATGAACATTAACTCCACGATGAAGAGTAATCGTGATAACTTAGCATGTTCATCACAACCCCTAAATGATAGAGTATTGGAGCCTGAAGGGGAAGTTGGTTAAGCGGGCAAAGATTTGAAAGAAAGCTATTTGTGGAATTAGCACAGTGTTATGAAATGAGGTTTGTAAATAATCTCAAATCACAGCCTAATCCTGATGAGTATGAAGGCATTTTCACTGCCATCATTTTATTATCTGTGGTACTAACCACTACACCTTGTTAGACCTATGAGAGGTATTCATCAGCAGAAATGGTGTGTTCAAAACCAACAGTAGACTTTGATTTTAAGGCCATAATGTCAGAACCAGTTCTCTCATCCTTCCTATATTCCCTCCTTCTATTTTCATCTCCAATCTCCTTTTATTTTTCCAATAGTTAATCACACTCATATTTAGTACTATTGAAATTGGTAGAAGCTATGCCATTAGCTCATAAAAACCTCTCAAAGTCATCCCATTACCTACAAGATAAAGGCCAAACTTGAAACTGTGATCACTAACTTCTTCAAGGAATTGGCCAGACCCACTTCTCCCAGCTGCAATTGCCCGTACTTCCTGCTTTATTCTCTGTGTCTCCTAACTTCCTTCAAGTCCCACTGTCATTGTGAGCATCATCACAAGCCATTCTGAAGGCCTGAAAATATTTTCCAATAAATTGCATCATTTGAATTCTCGGGGTTTAGTTTCCTTTCCTGCACTAATCTTGTCCATCTTATGTAACTCCAAAGATCCCTCTGTTCAATATACAGAGACCGGATGAAAAGTTCCAGTGTTCATTTTATATGCTTGTGCTTTACGTGATCTCAGCTATTTCATGTGAGAATTTTTTTAAATACTCCTTTAGATAATGATGATTTCTGATAAAAGAAACAGAAGTATATTTAAAGTTCCCAAAGCTACTCCTTGAACACATTCTGTTTTTGTTTTTTACATTAAGAATCGTTTTATTGGGGGCTCGTACATCATTTTTCACAATACATAAGTAAGCAAACTGTGCCAAGCACCTTCACATGTTCATTGCTGTCATCATTCTCCAAACATCCGCCTTTCCCCTTGAGCCCTTGATTCGGCCTTTCCATCCTTTCCCCTCTTCCCCTGCTCTCACCTCCCCACCAACTCTCAATACTTTATAAATTATTATTGTTCTGTCATATCTCACACTGTCCGACCTCTCCCCCAACCCACTCCTTTGATACCCGTCCTCCAATAGGAGCTTATGTGTATATCCTTGCAGTTGGTTCCGTCTCTCTACCCCACCTTTTCTCCACCCATCCAGCAACTCCAATCTCACCTCTGGCCCAAAGGGGCTTGTTTGTCGTGGTTTCCCCATATCTCCAGCTCCCCTTTCTACTAGTGTGCCTTCTCCAGTTCCGGTTGCCCCTTGACTGGTCTGTCTCCTCCCTGTGACTCCCCTGTAAAGCGGTGACCAATTACTCACCAGTGGGCCTTAGGTCCCCACCCTGCTCTCCTCCTCATTCGTAATGGTGTGATTCTTGTTCTTTGATGCTCGATACCTGCTCCCTTCGGCCCCTCTTGATCACACAGGCTGGTGTGCTTCTTCCATGTGGACTTTGCTGTTTTC
Source organism: Nesogale talazaci (assembly GCA_004026705.1). Taxonomy (NCBI): domain Eukaryota; kingdom Metazoa; phylum Chordata; class Mammalia; order Afrosoricida; family Tenrecidae; genus Nesogale; species Nesogale talazaci. The sequence goes on along the minus strand of PVJH01003799.1, from coordinate 68,403 downwards.
TGCACTGAACAGTGACTCATTTATCTTTTTAATAAATGATCTTGACTGACTGGTTGCCTACCTAGTAATACACTAATAGTAAGCACTAACCTTGATTCTGGACACATTGCCTCAAGCTGTGAGATCATCTCTGAGACTTGGCATAGCTTTTGAGCCTTAAATGTTTGATGTGGAATATAAAAGCCCAGAGTCCTCAATACAAACTTTCTTTTTCATTGTGGCTAAATGTTTTCATGGGACACTGTATTTTCAGTTGACACACTTGTTCTTCTTTTTCTTGTAACAGCAATGAAAAGGTTAAATTATTAATTACAAGAATATTCAGCTATGTAAAGATGTAAATGAAAAAATGGCACAAAATTGAGACCTGTGTACACCAATTGAGTATTTGCATATATTGCATATTTTGCTCTTAAATTTCAGTGTCCTAAGGATGATAATAAGAACTAGTTTCATAAAATTTAGCTATATCGTTTCTTTAGTTGGAGGAAGGTGTGTGTGTGTGTGTGTGTATCTCACACAGCTATTTATATAGAAAGTAGTGGACTCATAGTCTATTTGCCACCATTAGTTGTTATATGTAGATGATCATTGTGATCAACTCACCCTTTTCTACCTGTTGTGATAGTGGAGGTGGGGGCACAGAAAAGGAAGCATTAAAGAACTAGAGGGGAGTTGTATGTTTCATTGTTATTATTATACTGCACCCTGACTGGCTCATCTCTTTCTTTTGACCCTTCTGTAAAGAGATGTCGAAATGTCTACAGATGGGTTTTAGGTTTCCACTCCCCAATTCCCCCAAATTCTCATCGATATGATTTTTTGTTCTGGGTCTTTGATACCTTTGAACAAAGTCACTGACACCTCATGACCACACAAGCTGGTGTGCTTCTTCTATGTGGACTTGGTTGCTTCTCAAGATGGCTGCTTGTTCATCTTCAAGCCTTAAATACCCCAGATGCTGTATCTTTTGATAGCCCAGACCATCATCTTTCTTCACCACATTTGCTTCAGCACCCATTTTGTCTTCAGCAATTGTGTCCAGAAGCTGTGAATCATAGAATGCCAGATTATCAGAGCAAAGTGGTTTTGCACTGAGAGGATACTTGAGTAGAAGCCCAATATCTATCTTCTACCTTAATACTTGACATATAAATATATGAACATGGATCTAGTTCCTATCATTATATATAAATATATTTAGTAGTCGATAAATGTTCTTTACCCCCTAGTTATTTCCTCTATTTCTCTTACTCTCCTCTTGTCCCACTACCATGTTTGACCATCATTCAGCTTTCATTAATTCCTATTGGGTACATTGCGCTTGATCAGACCTCACCAGGTATCCTACCCCTCCATGCCATTGATTTTTGATCACTTATTGTTCCATTGTCCCTCGGTGTGTTGGCATTGCCCTCCATTTCCCCCGCCACCCCCTGGCCATGTCTCCCTGGAACCATTGGCTCTGTTGTTTTCTCCTCCAGATTGTTTATCACATAGACAAGCAGAGTCAACAATAAGCACCAAACAAGGCAAAGCAAAGCAAAATAATAAATGAAAACAAAAAACAACAACAGCAAAAAATGACAAAAATAGAAAAACCTATAAATAGTTCCAGGTCTGTTTGTTGATTTTTAGGAGTGTTTTCCTAGTCTGATGGGGTACCATGCCCTGCTTTACCTGGATGATCTGGCTGTGACACCTGTTACCCCATTGATTGCCAGGTTTGACTTGGCTGATCTGACTGGCTAGATGGGTTTCCCCTTCCTCCGTCACTCCTCCATGCCCGCTCCTCCCAATGTTGTACATTTATGGTTGAAGAGGAAGATCTTCCCTGGTAAAAGGAGGACTGTCCTTCAGTAAAGAGTACAGGAGTAGCTGTGCTTCCCGGCTAGAACCTCCCAACAAGTTTCAAGGTGTTGAGTCTGTTAGTCGATCTACAGACAAAGAGTTTATGTAAAAAGGCTTAGCGATCTCTTTCCAAAAAACCAGACAATGAAAGCCCTATGAATCACAGTGATTTAGTCTTGATGTGTGAAGTCCCCATGAGTTGAGGGCCCATTACCTAACTTCAACCCTAGAACACTCAGAAAATGTTCTTAAGGAAAAGGGTATATCTTCATTATATTTACTATTTTTATTTTCATGATAACTGGAATGAGAATGTGATGCCTGGAATAAAAGGCTGAGTAACCTCTAATTGGAGGCCATAAATAGCGCAAGAAGATAAAAGAAACATGGGTTCCTACCTCAGCCAGTATCCTACCAGCCCTAGGCCACCTTACTTCAGATTTTATGACAAGAATGAGTACTACCTATAGTTTGCTGCCAAATCTAATTCTGTAAATCTTTACCATTTGCTGAGTGTACTTATGTGCCAGGTACTGGCTAAGCATTTTACTTTCATTATCTTTTTTAATCCATTATAATTTTATGAGAGAGACAATATTATAAATGATAGAAAAATTGAGCTGAAAGAAGCCAGCTTTCTCAAGTAAATGTCCTGAGCCTTCTCTGTCACTGACTATTCCCTTGTCCTCTGCTAGTTTATGTATTTGTGCATATTTATTGGTTTACATTATTATCTGTACTCCACTCAGATAAACAGGCAGGGATGTGGTTTTGTTTACTGCCATACTTCCAGAACTTTGAACTGTACCTGAAAAAGTTTTTGTTGAATATATTAATGTATGACCCTAAAGCCCATAGTCTTAACTCTCAAATTATACTGATATCCAAAATACCATCTTTTATGACCACTTCTAGATTTGCAACCAGGTGCCATATATCTTACATATCCTACACTTTTAAAAATGTATTATTATATAATGACTGTTTGGAAATTGTATCCAAATAGATAAATCTAGATAAATTAAATATGTAGCTTATAACTCTATTTAGTGGATGTAATTTTATAGTAGATAGAAAGAAATATAGTTGAATATGATTTGGCCTCTATAAATTCTGAAGTAGGAGCACCATTAACTTCCAGTATTTACATTGTGAGCCTGAAATACTTGTAGGACATCAAATATTGTTGTTGTAACCTCATTTAGAATAATAAAGCATTTGAAAAGGCATCAAAACTCATTCTCCTTTTTGCTATTTGCTGGAAAATGTGCTTTATCATGGCCTTCTCCAATGTTGCCTTCTAATTATCTTTGCTGAATTGGTGAAAATATAAATCACATACAGCTACATTAAAAAATTAAAGTGGTCACATAAGTCTACTTCTTAGGTTTCTGGGATGGATTTACTCAGTTCTTTCTTGTGAATGCTGACAGAAGTCTCGTGAAAGAAACCCTTTTGTAATCCAAGTATCTTTTTATGAGGAAAAGGGAAGTCCCAGTTATTACAGTCTGAGACCGTACACACTATCTCTGGTGTGCAAGCAAGGTCAAGCAGGGACCGCGCAAGCATTTATAAGTGAAGATGGCCACTTCCGGGGAATACCTGGGGAATACCTGAACAAGAGATGGGACTGCGCTAGGTCTCTCTGTTTATCCCCTACTGTAGCCTCACTTGACGGAGCTGGGTGGGGGATATTGGCTGTTCTTTTTTTTTTTTTTTTTGGTGGGGGGGGCATCACTGCTCTCCGGTGGTGGGAGTAGGAGGCCCAGCCCCACTGCTGGAATTGAACCTCCGTCCCAGTGGGCCGCAGTCCCGCGCACAACCACTACGCCACCGGGGCTCAGCCCTTGGCTGTTCTTAACGGCTGAATTCCGATGTATGTATGACTGAATGTGGCTGGCTTTTATTGATGCTGCTGCCTGGTTGACCTTCACCTGCCCCAGCTGACCTTGATCTGAGCCTGCCCAGTTTTGGATTGTCCCCAGAGGTATCTAATGTGTACCTGATTTCTTTCAGACCCCTGTGTTTATGGCATGGCCAGCTAATTTTTGTTTAAGGTAGGTGGGAGTAAAGAAAGTCCCCTTTCTCCTTCGTCGTCCAACCTTTCACTTTAGCCTAAAATGGAAGATGGTCGAAACTTTATTTCAGCACACTGTTTTAGTTCCCGTTCTACATGGCAGCACTGAATTTTGCAAACGGTGCCCTCGCAAAACCGCTCATTTACAGAATTTTCAAAATGAAGTTGAGGTTAAAGGTTGTCAGAAATGATCTGTTGTCATTTTTCCATAGAATTTATTTTTAAATGGGGATGCAGGGTGGGAGAGAGAAGAGATTATGTCACTAGGATTGAAATGTCCTCTTTCTTTTATTCCTCCAGGCAAATGAACATTCATAAAATTGAGCTCCTTGATTGTCCTGCTCCTCCCCTGATTTGGTAGGCAGAATATTTGAAACATTTAACTGCCCAGTTAGTCCTATTTTAAAATCCCACTGTAGACAATGAAACTACTCATTTGATAAGAAAATTTAATGTGTTAGAAAAGAAGACACAGTAGTGTTTGATCAAGGGCCTTTCTGTATAACCTTTATCAGCAAGTCAAAACCAGCTTTTCATCTTGCTTATTTTAGAACTTTCTCATGGGATTGTGGGCCCGACATGCCTCAGTTTGCAACAGTGGAAGGTGGTGGGAGGTAGTTGACCTTATTTTAGCTTTAAATGTACAAAGGATTGAGGGGGGAGAAATGACATTATCTTTCGTAACAAAGTTTGGTGCATAGCTTGATAAAAGTGTCCTCATAATAGGATCAATGTCTCAGTGTAATCTACTAATCTAATGATGCACTTGAGGAGGTAGACACTATAGATACCACATTCAGCCCTCAGAGAACTTCCTATTTGTCATGCATGAAAATTCTATGCAAGCACGTGAAATAATCCGCTGTCTATTTAATCCCCTCACCAAATCTTCCTTTGAAAAAATTCAAATGGGTATCATTTATTTTCCCATTTGTTAATTCTAGGGATTAGAATAAGTACAACAAGCAGAAGAATGCATTTATACATTTCTCTGCGCAACACACCTCTCCCGATCTCTCCCACTGAGCTTGATTCCAAAAGCCCAGGAGCTGTGGAGAATAGAAAATAGGGTATGCCTTGCTGTAGCAAATCTTTTTTTTTTTTTTTGGCATCACTGCTCTCCGGTGGTGGGAGTAGGAGTGTAGCAAATCTTAAGAGACAGTTACTAAACACTTGTGCATGATTCAGGATTATGTCTGTATTTTGTCATTAGACATTGAAATTCATCACCTATTGGCCTTTATGTAAAGAAACAACCGCAGAGAAAATTCTGTGGCCGGGCAGCACTGATGCATTTCCTTTGTGACATTCTGGGATGGTTTATTATATTTAATAGAAAGCTTAATCTGGACTAGATAGCTACCCAAAATAGAGTATAATTGACCATGTATTTCCTGAATATGATCCTGGTTCTTTCCCCCACACTCCATCTCAACACACATTTTCCTATCTATTTTTCAATACTATTTTCAAGCTTTCATTATATATATTTAAATACTACTTTGAAGAATGTGGAAAAGAGGGTGTATTTCACTCATTGACTCTTTAATCTGTGAAATGACCTTGTTTTCCCCAATGACCTATTTTCTTTTCAGGAAATTGTGAACGAATTTCCAGCTTTGGGGTTGAGGAAAAGACTATAAGATTTATGGAGCTGAGCCCTGGTTGTATAGTGGTTGTGTGCGGGACTGCGGCCCACTGGGTTGGCAGTTCAAATCTAGCAGCAGCTCTCCAGGAGCTAGGCTGGGTCTCCTACTCCCACCAGAGGGCAGTGAGGCCCCCCAAAAATAAAAGACTTACAAGAGACGTAAATTAGGGTAGCATTTCTCATGAGAAATATTTTAAAGAGTATATGTATGTATGTATATATATATTTATATACACACACACACACACACTGAGCCGTGGTGGCATGGTGGTTCAGTTCATAACTGCGACCCACGGGCTTGGTGGTTCAAATCCGGCAGCAACTCTCCAGGAGCAAGGCTAGGTAGCTCCCATGACAACCAGAGGGCAGTGATCCCTCCCTCCCCCCAAAAAGAATATATATATATATATATATATATATATATATATATATATAATCTCCATAGTTCAGCCATGTCAGGTTGAATTTTACAATTGCTACCACAATCAGTTTTTTTCATGGTCTTCTTGACATCGCCTCCCCTTTACATCAATCCAACACTGCACACCCTCCCCCCAAAAATGTCATTCTACTTGCTGCAGAGATATTTCAAAGATTTAACTCAAAAACAAAAACAAAAAACACCATACTGCAATGCAGCTGAAAGAAAAACTTTTCCCACAGTTAAACCACAGTGTCTCTTGTTGATGGTAAGGGATAGGGGTGATTGGCCATCTCTCACTCAAGGAAATAAATGGCTTAGGTCCTGGTAATCTTTAAGCAGAATGTCGCTAAGCCAGGTAATGATTTTTCAGTTGCTGTAGATGGTTTAAATGAATTCAAATCTGCACTGATGTATCTCCCTCGACTACTTCATAGAATGCAAAGACTATTTACCAAAATATGTACTTAGATCTCAAACCTCCATACCTATTGCATTGTCACAAGCCTACAGAGCCTAATAGAACTGCCCCCACGTGTCTGCGACTGGCAGCAAAATGTATGCAGCATTATGCCTCTTCTTCCTCTTATGCAGCAGACGTTGGTTCCGATTGCTGACCTTTGGCAACAGTGCAATGTGTAACCCGCTGCACCACCAAGGACTCTACTTCTTATAAAGACTATAATTTAAATAGATGTCTACTCCACCCAGCATATTTTTAGACTGATCCTAAGTGCTAACTTCATTTTAAATATGATAATGGACTCGACAGAGTATCTTTTTCTTTCTCCCAAATGCCTGGTAAAGGCTGACAGTAGTAGGCACTTTATTTATTAAGTGGATGGATGGATGAGATGCCCGAGGCTCAAGATTTCACTTGATTGAGAGATCCTAATGCATCTAAATACAACTGCTTTCTATCTCCAAAGACTACTGCCTGGGATCATTTGCATTTGAATACCTAGAATTAGTGAGAAAATTTGCTTAAGATTGTTTCTGGATCAAGGTTCCTGTCGAGAACCTAAGTAGTTTGAAGGGCTTTCAGCACTTTGTTAAAAAGAATTGTCACCCTGGGGTTCCTCAAGATTATCTGAGGGTGCCCCTGTGGTCACCAGCTGGGGGGAGGAGGGCAAAATGTGACTAAGACTGTACAGACCCCCCAAGGGGAATTTTGAAACTCACGGCCCTCCGGTGCCTTCGGACTCTTGGAGAACCTACAGGACACACGAAAACTAGCTGCCCCTGTGGAATTCAAGGATGCCAATCTTTTCTTCCCTGTGTGTGTGTGTGTGTGTGTGTGTGTGTGTGTGTGTATAATGCTATTTATATGCAATTTTAGAAAAGGCAAATCTATGAGAAAGAAAAAAAAGCTAATGGGGAGATTGGGCTAAGAAAGAAAATTAACTGCAGTTAGGTATAAGGATCCTTTAAAAAATAGTTTTATTGGCATATACTCCACATATTATGCAGTTTGTTCATTTAGTCATACTAAGACTTGTGCAACCACAATAAATTTCAGACTCTTTCTTCTCATACTCGTTGTTGCTAGTACCCCATCTTCCCATGCCCACCCCACAACCCTTTCCTACCATGGCCCTAGGCATTTATCAATCCAGGCACTTTCTCTACGGAGCTAACTCTCCTGAATTTTATATACAGAAAATCACACAAAGCACAAACAGGAAGCAAGAACAAAATCAACAACTAGACAAAACATAGAAAAACCTCAATCAAAAAGAAAGCTGAACGTATTAAAAACTGAAGCATCTTTAAAATAGGTCAACAGAGAGATCAACAGAGGTCAACAGAGATATTTAACTAAGTTAAATAGGTCAACAGAGATATTTAACTTAATCACTTTACAATACTCTCTGTCTGACAGCAAGGGTATTCACTTCCTTGGATTATATTAAGAGGGGATGCAATGGAGGCTTAATTTATGTGTGGATCCATCAACTGGATCTTGGACTTTCTCTGTCTTCCATAGCATTCTGCAAAAGAGTTGTTTACAATTTAAACTCAAATACCTTTGCTTCTTCAGATTTAGATTTTATTATTTGAAACCCTTGCTTCCTGCAGGCTGGTGTGCTTCTTGCATGTGTATTTAGTTGATGCCTCACTTGGATCATTGGGATATAAAGACAAGTCATTATTATTATTATTATTAATTATTATTATTATTAAATACTTTTATTGGTGGTTTTTACACCTCTTATCACAATCCATACATTCACCCATTGTGTCACAAATATTTGCACATATGCTACCATCATCGGTTTTAAAGCATTTTCTTTCTGCTTGAGCCCTAGAATTTTCCTCAGCTCCTAGAATTGGGGACTCCTACAACTCTAATTAGGATCCATGTCTATCCGTTGTCTCAACGGATACATATGTTGCCATCATCATTTTCAAAGCTTTTTCTTTCTACTTGAGCTATTGGTAACAGTTCATTTTCCCCTCCCCTCTCCTCCCATTCCTCCTTCATGAATCCTTGATAATTTACAAATTGTTATTTTTTCATGTCTAGCATTGACTAATGCCTCCCTTTTCCCCCTTGTTAGTTGTGCATCCCTCTGGGAGGGGGTTATAGATAGATCATTGTGATCGGTCCCCCTTTTTCCCCCACCTACCCCTTACCATTCTGGTATGGCTAGTCTCAATATTGATCCTGAGGAGTTTATCTTTCCTATAATCCCTGTGTTTTTAGCTCTCATCTGTACCCATGTAGATGCTCTGGTCTAGCCAGATTTGTAAGGTAAAATTGGAGACATAATATCTGGGGTGTGGAGGGAGGAAGAATTAAAGAACCAGAGGATAGCTGTATGTTTCATCTATGGTAAAGACAAGTCTTTAAGACCACAACAGAATTCTTTCTGATAGCCAGACATCGTCTGCTTTTTTCACCAAACTTCATTATGGCACCCATATCTTCAGTGATCACTTCATGAGGGTGAGCATCAAGCAGAGCCAGAATAAATTATACTTAGACTGGGACTAGATTTATTTACTTATTTATTTATTTTTAGGCATCACTATCCTCAGGTGGTGGGAGTAGGAGGCCCAGCCTTTGCTCCTGGGAGCCGGAATTGAACCTCCATCCCAGTGGACCGCAGTCCCGCGCACAACCACTACGCCACCGGGGCTCAGCCCAGGACTAGATTTAAATGTTAGCTCAAATGTAAGTCTCTTTGGAATAGGCTGAGCAGCTGGCAGTGATTCAGGGTACAGGGGCAACCCACCACAAGAGGGGTTCCAGGCATTACCTGCAGGTAAAACTTGGACCCAACAGTGTGAAAACAGAGGCGAGATGGTCTTCTGAGAACATAAAAAATGCATTTGGGCTGAGCCCAGGTGGCGTAGTGGTTGTGCGCAGGACTGCGGCCCACTGGGAGGGAGGTTCAATTCCAGCTCCACAGAGCAAAGGCTGGGCCTCCTACTCCCACCACCGGAGAGCAGTGATGCCCCCCCCCAAAAAATAATGCATTTATGTTTTCCATGAACATATAATTAACCCCCCAAAATCAGTTCTCCAAAAAGAAAAAAATTTGCCTTGAGAGCTTCAGAAGAATACATGGACTCCTGAGACAAAAAGAATCTGACTGGACAGAGTAACCAGAGCTAACCCACACATTGGTTGTGGAGTCAAAACCATCAGATTGCAAAGGAGGAGGGATGTTTTACTATTTACGTGGCACGGCAGGATAATGGAGTCAGTTGTCAATCTGGAGAGGAAACCTTTTAGCTTAGAGATGGAGAGGACAAAGGGACTGACTCAATGCCCACTCCTGCCCTCACAGCTCCTTGCAGCTGAACTTGTCCTGAAAAGTCCATGGGTGGTGGGATGACATTTGAGATTCTTGACCCTTCTTCCTGGAGCACTCACCCCAAACTCACTGCCCTGGAGCTGATGGCAACTCACAGCGAACCAACATGGGCTTTCCCCAGACTGTAACCCTGTACTGGAGCAGGCAGCCTCACTTTCCTCCCGAGGACCAGGTAGTTAGCTTCAACTGCTGACCTTGTGCTCAACAGCCCACTGAGTAGCCAACTCTGCCTCTGGAGGTCCTTTCTGGAACAATGTACCAAAATCAGCTTGGTTCCACTGTGTCCATCCTGACTCACAGCCACCATGCTTCTGGGAGTTCCCAAGAGTGAACTCTTTTCTGGAGTGAAAGTCTTGTCTTTCTCCAGTGGAACAAGGTTCTGACTGTTGACCTTGTGGTTATAGCCAATACGACACTAGTGTTATGCAAATTATGTTGAAGGGCTACCTCAAACAACAAGGGAAAGCTCTGCTGGATGGGACTATCATAGTAAGCATTTTTCCCTCTAGGCAATTATCCAGCAACTTACTCTCAGTTAGTGCACCCAGTGGTGGAGCCTGGGAAGGTTCTTTTTGGTCGCAGTGAGTTTTTTTCAAAAAATCAGCTTTGTTAGAGCCTCATGGCTAGTTTTATGAAGGCCAGTTTCAGAGAACAGCTGTGGCTGTGAATTTTTGTTTCTGGCTTGGTAAATTGCTGCAGAAACTGTTGTGACACTGAACACAGTTTCCAAGGACAACACTAAGGGAAAAACTCCGGTGCATTAGTGGTTTTCTTGTTTAAAAAAAGGTGAAATATTGATTGATGACAAACCTCTTTCTAGACCTCTGTCAACTTCCCCAATGGATGAAAATGTTGATAAAATGCATGCACTTATGCTTGAAGACCAACAACGGACCATTGGAGATGAGGAAGTTATCTGAACTAGCTTGGAGCTCAGTTCAATGGATTTTAACAAAACATTTGGGAATGAGAAGGGCTGCAGTGAAATTTGTGCCTTGGGTTCTGACTGACCGTGAATAAGAGTGCCCAGTGGAAACATGCTGTGCTTTGAAAGAACAGCTGCAGAGTGACCCATATTTTTCCCCATTGTCCTTCCTAGTGTCCAGAAATCGTGCTATACTTACAACCCTGAAAGTCAATATCAATCAAGCCATTTTGACCTCACTCATGAAAGCTCATAGAGTAAAATCAAAGATGAAGACAGTGCTCATTTGTTTTTCTGAAGGGAGGGGGATAGTGAATTTGGAGTTCATTCCACTATGTCAGACTGTTAATCAAGCTTTCTATTTAGAGGTTCAGAAAAGATAGAGTAACTGTGGGCAACAAAAAAATAACTAATTTATGACAGATGGTGGGCTGTTTTTGCCATCATGACAATGCACCTGCTCACACAACCATCTAAGTGTGCCATTTTGGGGCAAAAACTGGCATGGCTCTTTCCCCACGTATGCTACATACCTGATTCTACCCTGTGTGACTTTCTTTTGTTTCCATGAATGAAGAGGGACATGAAGGGGCAGTGGTTTGATGATATAGAAGAGGTGAAGAAAATAAATGAGGGAGGTGCCGTCAGCTATCCAAACAGATGAGTTTGAAAAGTGTTTCCAAGAATAGAATCATAGATTTGACAAATGTATTAAGTGTACTGGAGAGTACTTTGAAGGTGATAAGTTTGCTTTGTAAAAAAAAAATTAATACATATATTTGGGGGAATTCTTTTTTGGGGGTACCCCCTCATATGTGTATTTGTTCCTGTCAGCCAATCTAGCTGAATTGCTGTGAGAAGATGAGGTCCTGGTAGGGCTTTATCAAGGGCAATGTAACTGAGAGGAATTATTGAAACCGAAATGAAGGCTGAACATGATAGTGGGACAAGAGGAAGAGGAAGTAGAGGAAAGAACTAAGAGACAGAAGATATTTCTAGAGAGTTAAACAGTGATATGTACCTAGGTAAATATATTTATATATGATGATGGGGTATTATATTTATATACATATATTTATAGGTTTCGTATTAAGGTAGCAGGTGGACATTGGACCTCTACTCAAGTACTCCCTCAATGCAAGACCTTTGTTCTATTAACCTGGCATTCCATGATCCCCACCTTCCTGACACAATCATTGGGGGTACATAAGCAAATGTGGTGAAGAAAGCTCACAGTGCCTGTGGCTATCAAAATATATAGCTTTTGTGGTATCAAAGGTTTAAAGATAAACAAGTGGCCATATAACTAAGAAGCTACAAAGCCCAAATCGAAAAGAATACCAGCTTGTGTGATCACGAGGTGTCTATAAGATTAAGTATTAGGCATCAAAGACCCAGAACAACAACAACAACAAAATTATATCATTGTGAATGAGAGGGAGTGTGTAGTGGAGACCCAAAGCCCATCTATAGGCAACTGGGTATCTCCTTACCCAGTTGTGGGGAGAAGAGGAGAGTTGTGGAGAGAAGAGGAGCCATTGGTACAATCTAGCACCAATGAAAAGTACAACTTTCCTCTAGTTCTTTAATGCTTCCTTCCCCCACCCCCACAACACCACTATCATGGCTTCAATTTTACCTTACAAGTCTGGCTAGATCAGAGCATGTACACAGGTACAGATAAGAGCTGGAAACATAAGGAATCCAGGGCAGATAAATCCCTCAGAACCAACATTGATAGTAGTTGTACCAGGTGGGGAAGAGGAAGGTGAGGGGAGATAGGAGGAATTGATCACAGTGATCAATCTTTAACTCCCTCCCAGAGAGTTGAACAACAGAAAAATGGGTGACGGGAGACATTGGTCAGTGTAAGCATGAAAAAGTAATAATAATTTATAAAATATCAAGGGATCATGAGGGAAGGAAGGTGGCTGAGGGTGGGGTGGGGATTGGAATGAGAAGCTGATACAAAAAGCTCAAATATGAAGAAAATGTTTTGAGAATGATGATGGCAACAAATATGCAAATATGCATGATATAATAGATGAACGGATAGATTGTGAGAAAAGTTGCATGATCCCCTGATAAAATGATTTAAAAATAAATAAATAAATAAATAAATAAATAAATAAATAAATAAAAGTATTTTTAAAGAGAAAAAAGAATTATAATAGAAACCTTACAGGGTGTTCAAAAATTGATTGTGCTGATGATTATGCAACTCTCCTTAATATGACTGAACTATTGAATAATTTGTGATTATATGCCAATAAATCCATTTTAAAAACTGAGAACAAGAAAACAAGGCCCTCCTGTTCTCTGAGCTTTTAGTGTGCTGTGCCAGAAATCTCATCTACGAGGGGGTCTCTGTCCTCTGGAGACAGGGCCATGCTCTTACAACATGTACCCCCTTGGGTCTCCATGCTGGAGTCCTAGAAGCACTTGCCCAGTAGCTGGGAGAGCCACTCCATTTGTGGATGAGAAGAGGGGTATGAAATATTGGCTAGACTTTCCCACCCCAAGTTTCTTTGACACATTACTATTGCACTTACAACCTGCATGGGACTATTATGTTTTTCAGAAAGCAATGGGCAACAAATAAACCTGGCCTTCAGCAAGCATCTGCCTTACCAGTCCCTTATTCCTAAGTGTTGCAGTCATAAATTATCTACAGTTTAGTAACATGGCTGGTAAGGAAGGCTGCATGATACAGCACGAATGCAGTGTTTTGTTCAAGGTGGCCTGGCTGGCTGCGAAGGAGCAGGAGCAGCAAGTCACCCAGAGCCCCATGAGTCCAGCACAGTCCAGCTATGCTCAGGAGGACTTTCGGTTTGTCTGAAAGGTGCAGTGGGAGATGGATGGCTGGGTATTAGTGTGTGTTCTCTTTGCGCTGTGAGGATGATAAAAACTTGGAATCGCTCCTTGATGCAGCCCCCTTGGCTGTCAGGCTGAAGAACACTCTGTCCTTGAGTCCGTTTTAAGATGTATCTGACAGTAAGATTTGAACCTGGCAGAATTGAGAGTAATGTGGTTATATCCTTTCTTTTTACATGTTGGGAGCTAGACAAGTATTTGTTTTAAGACATGAAAAGACATTGATATAAGTGATGGGTATTTTAGCTCAAAGTAGACCGCTCTTACATAAGGTGCGAGACCTTGCATGATTTTGTTATTTTTGTTTGCACTTAAATCTGTTACATATTAATTTTGCACAAAGATGCATGCAGATGAACATAAAAAACTCCCCTTCACCCCCAGCCCCCAAAAATGGCTCAAGGCCTTTCAAGTTTTACATCGCAAAATGAGAAATCATTGTTATATTAATATGAAACCTTTTGTGCAAAGTGATGCTTAAGTACTTGTAGCTGAATATGTAGAACCCATTAGTGTCAGCACAGATTCTGGTACCAAAAGTATTACTCATATTTTGAGTAAGGTCCTGATCATCAAGTCCATTAGTAGTGTTTTTTATTCCATCTACAAGTCCCTTCGCTTACATGAGGCTGCTATATTAACTGCAGCCCATGAAGTTAATGTCCCTGTGTGGCTGCAGAAGCAGAATCACTGTAGTCTGTACATTGACTTTATGAGAAGAGCAGAAAGAAAGTGAAGAGCTGTGTAATACTAAACAATGGTATTTTCTAGCTTGCCCTGTAAGATCCCAATGAAATAGAGTCTAATTCACAAGTACCGGAATAAATAAATTGCCATTAAAAATGACTGCACAGAGGACCTAAAAGTAATCTTGTTGAACTCCCTGGATTTAAAGGAAAGACTCCAAAAGCAACTTTTTCCTATTCGTCTATCCTTGACTTTCCACTGAGAATCCCAGTGACTTCATAGGAGTTTTTGCTCTCCAAGTGTGGCAGCAAAGAGCATAATTAGGGGAAGACAGCTCGGGAAAGAAAGGAAAAGTCCAGTCACTAGGACTAGTTGGAGCCAATGAGAACTTGTGAGGTCATACACAATGGATTTTCTGTACACCTACTGAGTTCTTAAACATTTTCTCAAACTTCTATTTCATTTTTTGGGTATCATCACTCTCATTTAAAGGTGTCACAGATGTCCCTTAACATTTCTCTCACATGTTAAAAGGTATAGAAGCCACCTTACTAAGACAAAACCACTGCTACAGAAAGGAGTCCTTGCATTCTCTGGGTTATTTTTAACCTCAGGGTATACCTTGGACTGACTAAATTAAGCTCTAGAACATTGAAAATATGCCTAATGAAAATATACTGATTTCAAGATGCTTGAACTTAGACAATTTCTTCCTTTGTTTTGAAATTGCAAAACTAGAAAAAACTTTTTAGTCATTTTATTAGGGGCTCATACAACTTTTACACAATCTGTACATGCATCCATTGTAAGCAAAGCACATTTGTACATTTGTTGCCATCATCTGTCTCAAAACATTTTCTTTCTACTTAAGTCCTTGGTATTAGTTTCTCCTTTTTTCCACTCTTCCTCCGCTCCTCTCTCCCTCATGGGCCCTTGATAATGTATAAATTATTATTTTGCCATATTGGACACTGTCCTATGTCTCCCTTTACCCACTTCTGTGTTGTCCGTACCCTAGGAAAGAGGTTATATGTAGATCTTTAAAATCAGTTCCCCCTTTCTACTCCACCCACCCAGTACTTTCCCGTGCACTGTTCACCACTGACCCTAAAGGGATCATCTGTCCTGGATTCCGAATGTTTCCAGTTCCTATCTGTACCAGTGTACATCCTCTGGTCTAACTGGATTTGAAAGGTAGAATTGGAATCATGATAGTGAGAGGAAGCAAGCACTTAAGAACTAGAGGAAAATTGCATATTTCATCATTGCTACACTGAACCTTAACTGGCTCATCTCCTCCCCACAACCCTTCTGTAAGGGGATGTCACTTCCCTTGCAGATGGACTTCAGGTCCCCAATCTGTACTCCCCCTCATTTACAATGATATACTCTTCAGCTCTTGGATGCCTGATAACTGATCCCTTCGATGTCTTGTGGTCACACAGGCTGGTGTGCCTGCCAGGAAAGAAGGAATGTGCCAGTGTCAGGATGAAAGGCTCCCAGGTAGCACAGCTCGTTTCCTGTTGGACTGCTAACTGTGAGGTCAGCAGTTCAAAACCACCCTCCATTCTTCAGGAGAACAATGAAACTTTCTACTCATGCCAAGAGTGAGAGTCCTGGAAATCCACAAGGACAACTCTTTGACCTCAGGGGTCAGTATGAGTAGACAACAACTTAATGGCAATGAGTTTGTTTTTTACACTGAATCAGAATAAGCAATCTTACACCCCTTCTCCCAAATATATCCTAAGAAAAAGCCTGACTTTCTGCTGCCAGCATTCTGTGTTCCTTAGACAAATGTCCAAATCTACTGCTTTCGAATCCCTTTTGCCAAACGGTGATGCTGTAGGATAAAGTAAAACTGCCCCATGAGGTTTCCAAGTTGTAATCCTTTTGGATACAGAAGGCCACAACTTCACCCACAGACCTGCTGGTGGGTTTCAACTGCAGACCTTTTGGTTATACTTTGAGTATTGTAACCACTATGACATCTCTTATATCTTACATAGCTGTGTTAGTCCAGGTTGACTAGAGAACAAATTTATAGACCTTAATATGTATATAAGAAAGAATGTTATATAAAAGAACAATTGTATATTGAAAAAATATCCCAGCTCTGTCCAGGTCAAGTCCATAAGTCGAATATTAGCCCATATGTCCAATACCAGTCTATAAATTCCTCTTTAGACTCACATAACACTTGCAATGACTCTGAATGCAAGGAGATCACAGGCAGTGGGTGGAAAATCTTGTGGATCCAGTGATGGTGGAAGCATTTCAGCATGAGCAGGAGTTTTACATGGCTCCTCCAACTCCAGGGCTGTAGTTCCATCAGCCTAGCTTCACATGTCTTGTCAGCAGGAAGACGAAGCAGAGAGTGGAGGTCTAGCCTCCAGTGAATTACTAATCTTTGTTCCACCACCAAATGAGGTCACCAAGCTGTTGCTACCCGATTGGCAGGCTAGACTCCACCCCTTCCAAAGTTGACAGGACATTATGTAGCTGCCACAACAGCTGTCTACAAAAAGTATTCATCTCGTTTATGCTGTGGAACATGTTGATGTCTGATTTTCTTTGGGGAAATTGTAATCGACTTGTCCAGATGAAAATTACATCTGTGAAAGAAAAGGCATGTCATTCATATAAGTGGCAATCTACAGACCGTGATACACCCAGTTTTTTAGAGCAAGAAAATAAGAAAAATATATTATGAACTAAATAGTTCAGTATACTAAAATCTTCTAGGGTACCCCACCTTCGGACCAGAAGACATCTCTGTGTTTTGCTCCACTTTATGAGGGGGAAAAACTGTGCTCTGTAGTCCCAAAACAAACAATATTGTGTGTGGGGAAGGAGGGAATCTTGGCTTATTTTTTGATAACCTTGACTATGGTTAAGAGAAAAACAGGAAAAAAAAAAAAAAAAGGGCTGAGCCCCGGTGGCATAGTTGTTGTGCGCGGGACTGCGGCCCAGTGGGACAGAGGTTCAATTCCAGCAGTAGGGCTGGGCCTCCTACTTCCACCACTGGAGAGCAGTGATGCCCCCCACCCCCCAAAAGAAACAAGAGAAAAACAGGAAGATTGAAGAACACAATAGAATTTGCGACATTGATAATTATGTAACTCATAGGCAAATGAGCATGGTAATCTTAGTTTTTAAAGTAGTGGTTCTAAATAAATCAATAAAAAATTTAAAAATACAAAGTTCAACAACTTCAAGCTTACATCTTCTGTAGAAATAATTTGAACTGTTTCTTGTCACCAAGAAATGTGTCAAATCTCAGGCTTCTGCACATCGTGTGCTCTCTGTGTAGTATATATAATAAGATTGAGTCTGCAACAGTCAGAAATGAGATATGAAGACTGCAAGAG
The DNA here is from genome assembly GCA_004026705.1 of Nesogale talazaci. Lineage (NCBI taxonomy): Eukaryota > Metazoa > Chordata > Mammalia > Afrosoricida > Tenrecidae > Nesogale > Nesogale talazaci. Next base: position 50,725 of record PVJH01003799.1, on the reverse strand, counting down.
AAAGTGCATCTGCTCTCAGTGATGTGATGTTATTCATGACAGAAAAGGCCTTTCAAATAGAAACCTCATTTTTAAGATGCTTGAAACTTTTGTATAGTAATTTTCTTATGACTTTTTTTGACCAAGTAATCAAAATAATGACATGGGCTTATAATATTTCTGAGATATTTATCTGAGAATGAAAGTGTTTTCCCATCCATTAGAACATTGTCAAGGGTATTTTACTTTCTGAAACGTCAAAACAAATAGCTTTTTAATGACCTTCAAACTTGCCTTCAATGAAGTTTAGTTCCTTTGGTGTTTTCAGCAATGTTTGATTTGCAAATAATTAAATTACAAATATTACCCAATGTTTCCTCTGCAAATAATTGTGTCCCCAAATAGCAGTTAGGCCACTGCACCTTGTAAATGAGGAGAACTTGCAATTAGTTGGTTAGCTACTCAAAATTAGCCATCCCAGGATTGTCAGTGTTATGGGTAAAATTTTCCAGCTTGCTGAAAAGAAATAGGAGCTGGAAACTAGTTGTTGGGTTCTGGCATGGCACATTGGAACCTAGGTCAGCTTTGTTAAGGAGGGCTGCAGCAAGCTGAAATCACGGTCTACAGGATTTACTTCAGTTTAAGATCTCACCAACTCTCATTCTCCGAGCTCAACAGATTGAGATCGACTCGGGAGACAAATGGTTGAGATATGGCGCAGGAGAAGCCTGGACTGCTCATTAAAATGCTAATGATGCCATTGAGGACTCAGTGCTGTCCTTCAACCAGGAATCTTTACCACTTTCCTTATTAGAGAATTAGGAAACATCAAGTACCAGGGGAGCAATATGAAAACAGAGTGAACATTTATTTAAATATATGGCAACGTGTACTTCAAGTTTTCCAAGAAATGCATTTATGTATCTCTCCCTCTGTGTCACCAGAACACTAGGCATAGCTCTCTCATTTCTCATCTGGTTGTAGATTGCCATTCGCAGTGGGTGGGTTCGGACCTGTGGTACCTCGTGGGTTTGGACCTGTGGTACCTAGTGTGACAGAACAGTCACCAGCCTTCATTTGAGGTTTCTCTGGAAGGATTCAAGCCATCAATGTTTCATTAGTCGGTGGGTAGGTAGTTTACCATTGTGTTCCAGACTCTAATTAGGCTACAGGTTTGGGGTAGGGTTTTATTTATTTATTTATTTTGGCAAATGAGAAGTTTATCTGTCTCCATACCATGGTTGAGACCAGTGGCTATGTTTATTTTTAATTTTTGAAATCCCAATGCGTAGTACTATGCTCAGGCCACACACACACACACACACACACACACACAGATGGGCGACAGTTGGGTGGGTGGGTGGGGTGGGGGGAACAGTGTCTATCAGCTTACAGATGTATGAAGTTAAGACAAAATTTCATATTCTCTGAATCATGACAGTCAGTGTGTCAGGCTGTCTAAAGCAGCACTGAGATGTCTTAATTCTGCCTGCCCACAAATTCATGGAAAGTTCTGCCCTTATGAATCCACACTTAAAAATCATTTTTCAATGAATTTGTAAACTGGCATGCTACATGCTTCTGTTAACATCTTCATTTTTATTGTCTTTTCTCTATCAATTACTACTTTTGATCAAGGCGCCTTGTAGCTTGGCACGTGACTGCATTACCAGGTGGATAATGAAAAGTGGTGTAGAACTCTATGCTTCCTTTGTGAACTATCAGCAGCCTCAACTACTCTCAGCTCAGTGCTTCATGTCTTCAGTTGTCTTTGAGTTACGTTTGATTCATTGACAAACTCTTCTATTTATGCAAATTTATATTTTGTTTTTCCTAACCAAACTTCTTAGTGCATTTATTTTAAATACTCATATCTTCCCCAAAGATTTATTAAATGAAAGTTTTCCACTAATAATTTCTTAGTAATGGAAGTGTTGAGAATATAGGAAGATTGCATCTCTTTCATTTGATGATGTGGATCCTTCCCCTTGGAGTATATACAATTTTCCTTTTAGTGTTTTGCCAGCCAAAAGGGGATTAAAAACAGTTTGGGACTTAGCATTTAGATTGTGGCTATGTGGTTACAAAGAGATATGTTAACCTAGGATACCACTTCTACTTCTTAAAATCTTCCCCCGAAACAAAGCACTTTATTTTATTGCTACTTTCCTTTTTCTGCCTCTCCATTTCTAGCACTCATATCAGGTGACATTTCTACTTCTTAAAACTTCAAGAGTGACAAAACAAAGAGAAAAATAAATGTATACTATTTCTTTTCTTATCCATAACTGTATTAGTTTTCCAGGGATACTGTAATGAAATACCACACATTAGATGGTTTTTAAGAACAGAAAATTATCATCACATAGTTCTGGAACCTGGGTCGCTGAGATAAGGGTGTTAGTCATGTTGATTCTTTCTGTTGCCCCTGAGAGAAACACTATTCCTCGCCTGCAGTCACTCCAGACAATTGTTGGCTGGCAGTTGTCGCTTAATATGGCATACTTCCCTTTGCACCAGTGTATTTTATAAAGACAATAGTTAAAAAAAAAAAAAAGACAATAGTCAAATAGAATTGAACTCTCCCTACTTTGGTGTAACCTCATGTTGACCTAACTGATAATATCTTCAAAGAGGCTATTTCAAAACTGACCACATTCATAGGGTCAGTGATTAAGATATAGTATCTCCCTTGGGAGACAAAATTCCATCTATAACAATGAGGGACATCATCCCCACCCCTTTTTTTCCAACCTCTGGTTTTTTCCAACCTAGTCATCCCCTGTGCCTATAAGATCATTATTGACACACATTTGTGTTCATGTCATTGAACCTTTCTGATAGTTTTCTTGTCAATAAAATGGTACCTGTGATCATCATCATAACATAATTGCCCTTATATAGAAGTTTTTAGTAAAGATTGTATGATTATTTTCTTGTGTGTGTGTGTGTGTGTGTGTGTGTATGTTTGTGGCATCACTGCCCTGGTGGGATTAGGAAGCCCAGCCTTGCTCTTGGAGAGCTGCTGTTGGATTTGAACTGTCAACCCTGTGGGCCGCAGTCCTGCACACAGCCACTAGGCCACCAGGGCTCAGCCGATTATTTTCATTCCTTAGATTTGACCCATCTAATAGTCTTTCAGTCATGAATTGCTGAGGACGCTCATTATCTTGTCTTCTCCAACATGTGAAGACACTGAGCCTTGGGAAAGGCTGAGGTTGTGACTTAATTGAGAACAGCCCTGGAACTGCCCCACTGAGACCAAGGCCAGGTTTCCCGTCACCATCGCCATGCCTGAAATGGTTAGCTGTACACATGAAATGGTTAACTATACTCATGAGATGATTAGCTATGCACATGAAAAGGTTAACTATACGCACAGAACAAAGATATTTGTTTGTCATAGGCCCCAGAGTTCTAAAAATGACATAAAAGACAGGAGAATTGGACTGCTCTTCTAAAATTGATTAAAAGGCAAACACAAAGTGCAATCCCAATTAGGTAAAGGGTGGGGGTGGAGGTCAGAAAAAAATTCTTAATCTTTATTGAAACTATTAATATAAAGTTTGATTTGATGAAAGCACTTAACTTTAAGTCAGTACAGAATGTTTGCAGCATGGTTTTTATTGTGTGAGGGTTTTGTTTTTTGTTTTTGTTTATTTTTTCCACTTTAAACACTGCAATGCTGGGATATTGATTAGTTTTTAGAGAATTCAGTCTTTGCAAAGGAGTGATATGAGATTGTGGCAAAATTTAACATGTTAGTTGAATAAATATCTGACTCTTAATCTCTTGGTTTTAGGTACATTGATTGTACCGTTAGTTTATATTATAATTGAATTCCGGTTTTCATATAAACAGAGAACACTCCCTTTGCTTTCTATGTATTTCTTCTTTCCTCAGCCACGCCAATCATTTCCACTTCCTCCTTACTAAGGTCCAGGTTCCCAAATTGCACATAATATACCAAGGGAGTGAACACAGAAACACCCCCCTAATACTCAGAACTCCCTGTCATTCCTATAGTCCTTTAAACAATATAAATGTCTTACGAACCCTTGTCTTTGTGTTTTCTGTGTAGCCAATCATGAATCATAGATTTTGAAGCACAATTTTACTCAAGGTGAAATTTGTACTTATTGAAATTAATAACTTTGGCCTTAAAATGCTGTAGTCTTGACCCCAGAACCACCACAACAGATTTGTGAATGAATTACACTTCACCCCCTGGGCAGTGCCTCTGTGCAGCATGTTGTTGAGACCCACGATTCTCACAGGTGGGACTAACATGACAGGCAGGTACTCCCGTTTTTACTTAGAAAACGACGAACCTTTTGACCCAGCGCCAAAAGCATGATTGGATCACTTTAAAGCTAACGGGCGCCATCGTTATAATCGCAAATGGAATGGGGGGGGGGGGGAGTTGTTAAATGCGGATAGCTGCCGACGCGCTTACTCAGCGATTTTGCGGTTGGATTTGTTGTGGCAGTGTTTTCGCCACCGAAACACCGTGTGTATTCCAGATACACCTTTTACAGCCTCATTAAAATGTTTTATGAAACATCTTTGTAGGTAGTGTTTAGCGCTGTCCTGATTTAACTTAGGGCTGGTTTATGAAAGGAGCCACAGCTCCTTCATAATCTCTTCCCAAGCTATTTTGCATAGATTCTCAACTTGACCTTCATTTGCAAACATCTGACCACATGTTCCTTTGATCAGTTGTCTTTTATGTAGCCTCCTGCAAAATAATGGTGAAATCTGAAAAATATGACCCTTTAAAGTTAGTGGTTGCGTATCAGTTTACAAAGGCAGCCTTAGCACCATAGATCAGGATACATTCTTTATATAAGTTAACCAAAATAGCTTAAGATTTATATGTCATAGATGAGTAGTGTAGTCATCAAAGTGAAAATCCATCTATGAACATAATCATCATCAATTCAATCCACAATAAGGCTATGTGGTTGTAGAGAAAATATCTGTATGCTGAAAACCAATGGCAGAAGACTTGGAGAATCTATGTGGAATTGTAACTCATTCCTAACGACTATACACTAAAGTCATACACATTTTGGTTTTGTTTTTTTTTGTTTTGTTTTTTTTTTGGGGGGGGCATCACTGCCCCCCTGGTGGGAGTAGGAGGCCCAGCCTTCCTCCTGGAAAGCAACTGCTGGATGTGAACCGCCAACCCTGTGGGCCACAGTCCTGCACTCAACCACTACTCCACCAAGGCTCAGTCCAATCATACATATTTTAAAACATAAATCTTCCTTAAACAGATTTCTTTCATTTTTTTTTGTGGAGAACACTTTGGCACAAATTATAAAAGAACTTAAGTAAATATGTTGATGCTGCAAATAGAGACGAATAAGTAACTAATTTTCTGATAATATTATTAGTTTGATATAATTTTCATTTAAAAAAAAATTTTTTTTTGACATCACTGCCTTCTGGTGGTCGTGGGAGCTACCCAGCCTTGCTCCTGGAGAGCCGCCACTGGATTAGAACTGCCAAGTCCGTGGGCTGCAGTCCTGCACTCAACCACTACACCACCAGGGCTCAGCCCTCATTGTTGTTTTTTTTTTTTTTTTTTTTTTTTGGCATCACTGCTCTCCGGTGGTGGGAATAGGAGGCCCAGCCCCACTGCTGGAATTGAACCTCCGTCCCAGTGGGCCGCAGTCCCATGCACAACCACTACGCCACTGGGGCTTAGACCTGTGTGTTTTTTTTTTTAAGTCTGAATTTATAGAAGTAATTTAATCACATTGGGGAAAACTGCAAAGTTAAAAAATGATGAAGCAGCAAAGTAAAATACCTATGATTCAATATTCTGACTTAACAGTTAAGATATCTACTCCTGTCTTTGTGGCATTTTCCCCTTACATGTTTGTGGATAAGTAGTTCTCTGGCACAGACATGTGTATCAGAAGTCATTAAATAATAGGAAATGAGCAGTTTTGATTCATATTGCTTTATATCAGGACTGGCTTTGTGTTCAATTATGTATTTTCCAGTTTGGAAAATAGGGTAAGTTTTCTCTATTTAGCATTTCCATTTTTTCAGAGTTATGCATCACAACTATTATGAATTCTATTAGGCTATCAATGGGTTACTGGGTCAGATGTTGTTGTAGTAGTTGTGGTTAGACACCTTTGAGTTGATTCTGACTCTTAGAGAACCAATGTACAACAGAATCAGACCCTGCCCAGTTCTGAGCCATCCTCAGGAGTGCTCGAGCCCATTCTTGCAAACACTGTCGATTCATCCCATCAAAGTCCCTCCTCATTGTTACTGTCCCATCACTTTGCCAAGCATGATCTCCTCCTACAGAGACTGATCTCTCTTGACAACATATCCAAAATATGTGAGATAAAAGTCTCGCCATCGTTACCGCTCAGGAATACTCTGTACTTCTTCCAAGACAGACCTGTTCTTTTGGCAGCTGATGGTACTTTCAATACTGTTCCCCAGCGCCGTGTTTCTTGTGCATTGGTTTTTCTATGATCTTCCTTAATCAATGTCCAACTTTCATAACCATTTGAGGCAATTGAAAATACTGGATCCGATTGACAAGAGTTTTGTTTTTTCCCCTGAGAGAAAATGTTTGAGAAATATGTGTTTGTGAGATTGGGATTGATTAGTAAACACTCAGTTTGCTATATCATAAAGTCTGTTGAAAAGAATAGAAAAAGAGCTGTACCCAGACTGTACTCGGAAATGGCTTTGGGAATCTTTTTAGCGTACTGATATATAGAAATAAAGTAATTTTTGTTCTTTTATTAGACCTATCTTCCATAATTCAACAATTTACTAGAGCTCCACTAAAATTCAATTTCCATATCCCCAGAACTCTTTTTTTCTACTCAACTAGATTTTGCCTTTTTTTAATAGTCTGTGTGAATTTTTAGAAACCTTATGAAGAAAAAAGGCATAAAATGATCCAAATGAAGCTTGATTTTCTTCTATCTTTCTGAAAGGAATAATGTTTTACCCTTGTACACTCAGTAGAAGATATTTTTATATTTCTAATATTAATACCTTCATTATTCCTCTGAATCAGATTTTATAATCTATATCTTATATATGCTACATCTTATCCTAATCTTTCCCTGCATAAAAAGTTTTAGATTTGCATTGAAAGGTCTTAGGATATTGATTGCTACCTCTAAGGGAAAACACAGTTGAAAAAAATGATTTATCTATGCCATCTGACTCTCTTGCAATTTTATTTTTTGCTGTTAGGTTATTTTTTTATCATCGGATTCAATTTTTAAAATTTAAGCAAGCTATTTCCCTCTGACACTTCTACTAAACCTTTCTTAGAGGTGCTTAATGGCCCCCTTTAGCCCCAGTCAATAACCCTTATCAAACTGCATCCCTTTATTTTCTTTAACATTTGTTCTTTCAATTTTCCTTGACCTTAAGTATGCTTGCATGACATTCTCCTCCCTTATTTTCTGTGCGATTTTAATTTCCAATGCTTTGACACCTTTTGGAGTGCTCTCCCTGCTTGTTTTTGACAACTCAATGGCAGTCATTTTAGCTGGGGGTTTGGACCCCTCAGTGAAAGAACAGAGGAAGGGGAGTCTGTTTTGATGGCATACAAATTCGAACTTGATTTTTGGCTAAGGCTTTAACCATTTGCATGGCCTTGGGAACACCATGACTCCTTGGATTTTAAAAATAAAAATGTGTTTATTTTAAGAATACATTAGTAGATACAGAGGCAAGTAGTTCATCGTTTGCATAGTCATGACACAAACTGTGATATCCAGAAATTTGTTGAAAAGAAAAGATGTCACTCTGAGGACCAAGGTCTGTCTAACCTAAGCTATGATATTTCCACCTTATGTACTGTAAAGGCTGGACAATTAATTGGGAAGATGAATCTATGCATTTGAATTAGGAGGTTGACAAAGAATATGTAAAATCCCATAGACTGACAGAACAGAAGGCCAGAGCCAAAGACAATACAGTCAAAGAGATGCATCGACTCAGCGGCTGCAGCAATAAGCTAAATTGTAACAAAAATTGTGAGAATGGCACGTGATACTTGTTAACTGCTCTTTTCATTAGAGTAATTATTATTTGCCTATTGATTCATTAATCATAACAGCATATTTTAACCTTTAATTATCAATAAATCATGATAAAGATACTTATGCATATTTATAACTTGAGTTGATTAGTTTCCTTAATATTATTCCTTCCCATACACATTTCTCTTCTCATTATTTCCAAGTTTTAAAAGAAAGATAAAGCAACTGGCAATACAACTGGCAATACTTCTAAATGATGGACAATGAACATAGAGTGCATTTTGTGTCTGATATGTATTTAATGACAAAAGAGACAGGCACACTACACCTGGAAAATAATTTCTATTCTTGAAGCACTCAATTTCTAAAAGGCAACGTGGCAATGTAATATTCCACAAAACACCCTTTCTGACATTGAAGAAATGCTTGTTGAGTTAATGAATGAGTCAGGGAAGTCCAATTCTATCAAGACAGATTTTATGCCAAAGATTCATTCAATAATTTTTTTTTTGTGGGTATCACTGCCTCTGGTGGTCATGGGCACTACCCAGCCACCGCTGGATTTGAACCGCCAAGCCTGCGGGCTGCAGTTCCGCACTCAACCACTTATGCCACCGGGGCTCAGCCCTCATTTAATAAATTTTTATTGAGGACTTATTTGAGAATGCCAAAATGAGCCCCATAATATCCATGCCCTCATAAAGCTCATATTATTCTTATTTTGGGAGGGGGTTCTAGTTTGATCTTTCTGATCAGGTCCTCTTATCTCCCCCCACCCTCCCCTAAGCTCCTGGTATCTCTACTTTCCTTATTGGCCCTGAGGGGTTTATTCTCGCATGGATTCCGTGTGTTGTAAGCTGTTATCTGTAGCAGTGTTCATGTTCTGGTCTAATCCAATTTGTAACGTAGAATTGAGGTCATGATAGTGGGGTGAAGGAAGCTCCAAAGAACTAGAGGAAAGTTGTGTGTTTCATTGGTGCTTTACTGCAGCCTGACTGGCTCATTTCTTCCTTGTGACCACTCTGTGAGGGGACACAGAATCCCACACTTAACCATGATGCTGCAGGGGACACCACTGGAGACACAGTGTAGAAATAGTGTAGGGTCTGGCCCCATCATGCTGGGGCGGGGCAATGAAGGCATGGAACAGAGGAGCAGGGGGAGCAGACTGATGAAACCCTTGGGGAATAACAAAAACAGATTTGGGAGACAGAGTGTAACACCCCCTCAGGTTCAACTGGAAAATACTTCACAAAGCCCAAAAAAACAGACCTTAAATTATTTATAGGCTTTTTCATTTTTGTCAGTGCCTTTCTTTTTGTTACTGTTGTTTTGTGTTTGTATTTTTCTGTTGCTATTGTTTTGTTAGCTTTGATTTCCTTTGTGATTTTATTTTGCTTTGCCAGATTTTTGAACTTATTAATGTATCTGCATGTCTCTCTAGATAAGAGAGGTGTGATAAATAATTCAGAGTTGAAAAGAACATGACCAATGTTTCCTGGGGGATACAAAAGAATTGGAAATGGGAGAAAGGAAGGGGAGGGGGAACCAATTCAGGGACAAAGGAACAACAAGTGAACTAAAATCAATGGAAGGAAGGTCATGAGATGCCTAGTGGAGCTTAATCAAGGACAATGTAGCAGCAAGGAATTACTAAACCTGAATGAAAATCAAACATGATGGTGTTACAAGAGGGACATAAAAAGGAAATAGAAGAAAGAACTGAAGGCAAAGGACATTCATAGATATCTAAATATAGACATGGATGTATGCAAATATATGTGTATATATATATAGAAAGAGGAATAGAACTATGTACTCATATCTATATGTTAAGAATTAAGATTACAGAAGGACATTGGGCCTCTACTCAAGTACTCCATTAACACAAGAACACTTTGTTCTAATAATCTGGCATTCTGTGATGCTCACCTTCCCAACACAATTGCTGAAGAAAAAAATGGGTGCATAAGGAATTTGGGGGAAGAAAGCTAATAGCACCTGGCTATCAAAAAGATATAGTGTCTGCACTCTTAAAGTCTTAAAGATAAACAAATGGCTATATAGCTCAGAAGCAACAAAATCCATATGGAAGAAGCACAGCAGCCTGTGTGATCATGAGATGTCGATGAGATCCAGTATCAGGCATCTAAGACCCAGAATAAAACCATACCCAAGGTAAATGGGGCAGCGGGGGTGAGGGAGGGGGGGGGGCGTCATGGAGTGGAAACCCAGTGTCCATCTGTAGAAAATAACTGATATTCTAATAATAAATGATAAATGCCAAAAAATTACACTCAAACCCACACATATAGGTAAAAATGTTTACTGTAGTTTCATAGATACCTTCATTAAACAAGAATATCAAAATGTGAAGCTATTCTTTCTCAACATATTCTCTCCATCTGTATCACTTCTGAAGATGATGCCACCATTGTAGTCAGTTACAGGTTGGTCTAAAAATATCAAGGTCTGCAGTTCAAAACTACCAGTCAATCTGGAAAGTAAGACAAGACTTTCTGTTCGGACAAACAGATGTACTTTCAGAAATTCATAAGGCCAGTTCTACTCTAGCCTCTAGGGTTGCTTAGAGTTTGAATTGACTCAATAGCAGTGAATGAGGTAACCTTTCCCCAAATAACACTGTGCTTTGCACTAGGTCAAATGACATGTTCCTTTGAAATCTTCTTTGGGGAACAAAAAAAGTGTGAAGAAGCAAGATCAGAGCTGTAGAATGGATAGGGTAAAGTTTCTCAAAAGAGTTATCACAATTCAGGGCTGAGCCCTGGTGGCATAGTGGTTGTGCGCGGGACTGTGTCCCACTGGGATGGAGGTTCAATTCCCGCTCACAGGAGCAAAGGCTGGGCCTCCTACTCCCACCACCAGGGCAGTGATGCCTTAAAAAAATTTTTTTAATTAAAAAAAAAAAAGAGTTATCACAATTCAGCCCTTGCTACACTGAATGAATGAGTAGACGTATTGCCATGATGGGGAGAAAAACTTTTCTTGGCCCAATTTTCCTGACCCTTGTCTCACCAATATAGTTTCCAAATTTTGGAAAACCTTTTCAGAATGACCCTCCCCCCGATCGTGATTTTCCTGTGTCATTTAAGAAAATCTATCAATATTACCCTTTTGGGATCCCCCCTCCAAAATCAGTCATCATGCACTTCTGAGTTGACCACTCTGCCTTGAAATGACCTTGCCCAGCAGATCTTCTTGGGAGTCACTGTTTGGTTGGACCTTCCTTCAGATATCACACTAAGGAGACCAAGACTAGTGTATCACTGAGAGAACTTGTCTGCAATCTTTTACTGATGTTAAAGACATGCTTAACCACATTTTGTTTGAGATAGGTCCATGCTTGCATGAACTAGAACCCCAGTTGCAATATATTTTTACTTCTCTTGTGTACTCAAGTATGTGTGTGTGTGTGTGTGTGTAATCATAAGTGATTAATGCTATGGACAACCACAGATCAGCTCCTTAGAATGCTGAGTCAGCTATTTAGTTTAAACTTACCTGGGTGCTTTTTCTGTTGATCTCCTCTGGGTTGTAGTGATCGGGCAGTTCAACTGATGCTGAGTGGTCTCTGATCCTAGGAGAAGCTGGTCTGAATACTTTACCTAATACTATTACTCTATAAGCATGGAAGCTGCTGCAAGACCTCTTGATCCTAGGCTTGGAACTGTAGTGTCACTTCTACCATATTCTTTTGATCAAGGCAAGTCAGAAATTCAAAGGAAAATGAAACAGACTCAACTCTTAATGGGAAGAGTTACATAAACTGAGTGAGCATTTTAATCTTACTACAAATGGAAAGAAGTTGCTGTCTGTCTTATATTGGAACATCAATGGCAACATCTCTCATGAAAGGGCGGAAACCTGCATGATGCAAGGGAACAACCAGTGTGGATATCTGGGCCTGAGGGAATAAAACCAAATACACTGTCATTGAGTTAACCCTGACTCATACCGACCCTATAGGACAAGGCTGAACTGTCCCTGTATGTTTCTGGCACTGGAACTCTTTATGGGACTAGAAAACCTCGTCTTTCTTCCCTTAGACCAGTTGGTGAGTTGTGATCTGCTGTAATTAGCAGCCTAACATGTAACACACTGTGTCACCAGGGCTCCTGTGCTAAGGGTACAACTAGCACAACATTCCAAGGTGACACAATATGATGTTTCTTGTAATGAGAAACGATTGGGCAAAAGCAAGTGTGGTTGAAAATGCAGGAAGAAAGGCAGTGAGGGACCAGATCATGTAAGACTTTATGGCCATTAAATGGAATATGATTGAAATATAGAGTATTTTGAAGAGACTTACATGATCTGACTTACATGAAGAGACTTACATGATCTTATATTCCGAAAAGAGGCTCTCTGGCTGCTATATTGAAATTAGAATAGAAGCAGTGAACACACTAAAGAGACTATGAGATTCTTTTTTATACACCAGATAAGAGATAATGCTAGTTTGGGATCAAAGAGGAGAGATCTGTCAGTATTTGTAGAACTAGCAAGACAGAACACATATTTGTGGATTGCATGGTGTTTCGTCTTCCTGAACCACATTATCATCATCTCTAAGAAAGGAACTCAGTTGTTTTATTTGCTTTCTACCTCAGCTGCCACTTGGTAGCACTCATTTTGTACTAAAGACTGGTTAATGATGACTCAGGCCTGGAGGCTTGATGGAGCAAAATTCCTATAGCATGCTGATTCTCTCAGAGTTCACCATCGAATGGTATTCGGAAACAACAACCACAACTAATGATGAGCCTAATGAGTACCTATTGATACTCTTCATTTTCACATTACATTTCTGCTTAATATTATAATTCTGCTCAGTATTAAAAGTCATCCTTGAAGTAAACTGATAATTCAATTAGACTTTTCTTATTAAGTGCCTCCTATGTGGAAAGCAGTGTGTTAGGGATTCAACATCACACTAGATGCCATTTTTGTCAAAAGCACTAATATTCTAGCATGGCACTCTGTTCTGTGCTGTGGAGTCACTCCAACTCCCACGTACAGCAGTCACTGCTGATTTTGTGCCATCCTTGCAATTTCTGTCTTGGTGGAATCCATCGACAAATTGAAATCACTGTGTCAATCCATTTGGTTGAGGGTCTTCTTCTCTCCACTAACGCTCCACTTCACCTGGCACGATGTCCTTTTTCAGGGATGGATCCCTTCTGAAGAGACGCCCACAATTACAAGAGGGAGTTCTGCCATCTTCCTTTCTAAGGGGCGTTCTCGGAGTAGTTCCTCAGGACGGCGTGGTTGGCTCTTCTGGCAGTCCACAGAGCTTTTAGTACTTGCTGCCAACACCATATTTCAAATGCATCGTTTCTTCTCTGGTCTTTCAAATTTATGTATGCATAGAATGTGTTAATATTATAAATACGGAAAGTGGCATTAATTTATCAACTATCTACCATTATAGGCTGAAGGTCTTAATAAGCAAGGAGAAATTTAGATATGTCTTAAGTGTAAAGTTTCTGGAAGGAGTTAATATATAGAAAACAAATTGATAATCTGGTGTTATGATATAGAGCGACCACTTTCAAGTCCACACCCAGTAGTGCAGTAGGTGTAAAGTTCTGCTGGTGGTGGGAAAGTACACTTTTGTAAATTTTATGGACTGTCTATGAATATGTTATAGATGCATTGTGTTGTTGTGATCATATCAACCATGATCTTCTAGTGAATCAAAATACAGAAAATTTCTTACAAGACAAACAGAACTTACAATTTCATTCATCATCACATTTTTATAATTTAAAATGTGAATATTTATATTACCCATATAGCAGGTGACCTCACCAAAGGGATGAAAGGTATTTTAGATCCTGAAAAATTGGCTTAAAAGAGTCAATGTTTTTCTTTAATGTGTAAGTGTATTGATTAGAAATAAACAAAAAAGACCAACAAGTAAACTATAATTAGAGTATGAGTATGTTTATTTATTTATTGTTTATTTATTCATTAGTAACCCATACTTCAGTAGAATTTGTACCATAGAGTATGTGAATGTAAATAGATAGAACTCTGGGATCCTCTTATAATTTTATAGAACATATAAGTAGTACTTTGCTTTTATTAACAAACTATTTTATTGGGGACTCTTCTACCAACCCATACAACAATTGTATCAAACACATTCGTACATATGCTGCCACCATAATTTTCAAAATATTTTCTTTCTGCTTGAGCCCTATATATTGGCTCCTCTTTTTCCCTTCCCTCTCCCTCCCTCCCATGCCCCCACCATCATGGGCTTCTGATAAATTCTAAATTATTATTATTTCCATATCTCACACCATCCGCTATGTCCCTTCACTCACATTTCCATTGTTCAAGCATTTTATTTTAAAACAGATTATAATTAAAATTTAATACTAAAAAAATCCCTAATCGAAATGAGACTTGCATTCTGCTAGCTTGGCTTCTAACTCTGTGGTTTCTAGTATGCTTCCTAAATGCACTGACCCTCATTCTCTTCCCCTCCGGAACTAGCGATTGGGCCGCAGCAGAGATTGTCAACACTGACTGCATTGCCTGGGGATCAAAGGAGTAACAGTACCCAAGCCCCGCCCCAAGGTTTAATTTGTAAAGTTCTCCTGGCAATTCTAATGCACCCCAAAAGTTGAAAGCAGTGGTGCAGGCCATTGGTCAGCAAACAGTGCCTTGTGAGCCATATGCAGCTCTTTCAGTGTGAATGTGCCGCTCTGAAGTAACAGTGAAAACATTTGATGCTTATTACTTCAGATCCTGGTGATCTCTTTTGTTTGGAAAAGCATATTGAAGGCTCTTGAGTGATCTTAAAGTTGTTGTGAGGGACAGGATTGACTCTTTGGTCTCAAGAGTATGCCAACCCTGGTCTAGGCGATCACTGGTGTTACTTTTAACCAAACTCCATCATTTTATTACTCACTGTGCTTTCATGTGGTAGCTATTGCTAGGTATTACAATTTCTTCAGTATCTGCCATGCTCCTGAAAACTAGAAACCATCCCCAAAGACTTTCTACACACGATTGGAAACATTTTCTGTACTCTAAATTTTCTGGATAGGAGAACAACTTCCACTGTGAGCCAGTTATATGGCATTCATTTTGCTGTGACATAGGCATTTAAGAACTAAAATACAGTCACATAATTCTTAGAGAGGAACTATCATTTTGATTTGGAAACAACTGTAAGAAGGGGACAGTGTGCTCAAAATATATGGAAAGTGCTTTATAATGCAATTATACCTACTTTTGTCTTAAATAAATGAATTAATTTACTAAAAGTTAATAAGCTTTCTAAATTCTAAATTTCATAATAAACAATTCACACACTGATTTGTTATGACGTATAAGGGGTAGTTTTTAAATATAGATTTGAAAACTTTCTGAAAAGATTTTTAAGGTAGATTCAAGTGGGATATCTATATAATGTGTTGCCATTTGAAGATGAAAGTATGATTTGTTTAAAACCCAGTTTTGAAATGTATTACTATAGATTTTTGCCATCAGCTTTTTGCTAAGCAGTTTTTTTATGAGAGTTGATGCATATCTCTGTCCCTTTAATTTTCAGTGCTTGGGAATACGGTCCATATTATGTAACTTAGAAGTACCATGAGGTCTAGAAGGTAACCATCTACTCAGATCCAGAAAGAAACAGTGTATCCCTCTGGGGAAATTGGGGGAAGGTTTCAGATGAAGGATAATCTGGGAATTAATAGATTTCATGCCTTCCATTTTACAGATTTCTGTGTTTGGAGGTATATACGTTTGAAGACTTGGGATAGGCAGACTCTATCCTTCTTTTAGCGAGCCTAATAATAGAGAGCAGAATAAGTACAGATGACAGCTCACTGCTAACATGGGTGCATGTAGGTGTAGCCAACAAAGAGTGTGCTGGTGTATGGAATTTCTGTAGGCCTAGTTATTTTTGAAAGGAATTTTTAAAATGACTTAATGCACAGAAAAGACACTGTGGAAAAGAAATATGTGATTTCCAGCATAATACCTATGTCTGCACCATCATTCTGTGTTTGCTTCTGACATCATCGCTCTGTTAATCTTATGATATCTAAAATACTCATACATATTTCACGGTATCTGTTTGCCCTATTGATGACAACCTAGACTTAATGACTAAGTACAATTTACAGACATTCCATTTATTATAGCATTCAGAGTTATGACATTACAAGAGTAATGTTACTGTTGGAGTAGTCCACGTGTTTCAGAAACCCTTGTTCTATGCGGTGTGGGAAGCTGTTTGGCTCCACATTAGCTGCACCACTTATCAGTTTGCTTTACAAGATCTCCCTGAAATCAATCAGACACATGTACCAGGCTTTCAAAGAATTTTGTACAGTTGGAATAAGCTATGAAAAGTTTAGAAATAAAGCCAATACCTAATATAGGGGATATGATCATAGTAAGGTGTATGGTGTGAATGCTAACTTTTAAGAGTTGATATGATTTCAAAATATCAAGAGGCTTCATGCAACAGCAGAAATGGCAACTCATTGCTTATTTTTCAACTTTGGGAAAGGCTAATTGCATAAGTTGCCATTCACATTCCTCTCCATAGTGCCCCCACCCATGGCCCTTTCTGCTCACTTGCTACAGAAGCTTATCCTGCTCCCCTATCAGATGCACTTTTTTGCATTGTTTATCTTGTTTTACACTGGGAAGAGCACATCAAGCCATACCCAATTACTCATAGTATGCATTAGCTTAATCAGGTAAAGTCAATGAAGGGATAATAACTCTAAAGAAAGAGAAGGATACCAAAAATGTGTCCCCAAGAAAACACAGAAAGAAAAGAGCTTACTGAGAAGATGAGAGGCATTGGGGAGTACAAGAGTAAGAGATGTACCGAAAGGCGGAGTTAAAGAATGGTGTCACTGACTTTACGGTTTTGCCTGGGGCTGGGCAAGGTCAGCAATGCAATCATCTTACAAAGTAAGGTGGATTGACCCACTTTTCTAAAGATGTCATATCAAATTTACATGCTCTTTCTAGTCGAGCAACATTATTGTATTGAATGCAAGACTTTCCAGCTGACACTTAGAGTTTAGTGATGCTAATCTTGTGCTCAGTAAATAAACTCCTCTCCTTACATAGACATAAATAGATAGCTTTGTCTCATCTGGGATCTTTTCGAAAGTCTACCCCCTCTTTTTAAATCAGTGGGTTGGTTTTGTGATAATAATATGAAAAAATGTAAACATTAAACACTAGCCTCCATCTTGAAAGTCCAAAAACTGCATTGAAGTATAGCTGCCACCAGGATGAATAATGCAAGCAAAATGTTTTAAAGGGTGTCAGATTCTCTTAAGAGTATCTTTCTTCTTTAAACTTTAATCAGCAGAGATAAATGTTTTTCATTTGGCCTTAACTGTTTGTCATGAGGAGATAAGAGACAGACAACGAATGAAATAAATTGATGTAATACTATGGCTAGGTAGAATTAGATTTATTAGTGTTGTCGTTGAAGGCATAACTGATTTCATTTTGGGCCATTTTGGCATGGCCACATGTCAGCGTGGCAAAGAAAAGCGACTCCTCAAGTACTGAAATTACTAAAATTCACTTGGGTGATGTTTTATGTCGCTGTCTCCTAGTGCATTGTATTTCTTCTTATAATAAGTTATAATTAAGAGTGTATTGAGTCATAAATATTAAAGATATTGGATCATGAATATTAAAAGTTTTTTGCTTCTTGAAACCAAAAAGGGGAGTGTGAATTATATGCTGAACTCAACGTGGAAGGCCAACTGTCACAGAGAAGCTCCTCTCATTGAAATCGTTCAGAAATAGCTGCATGCATATTTAACCCAACAGCTTTAGGCACTCAAAGACAGAGGAGATGAAATCAAAAGTACCTTATCAATATTAACATCAAATTATATGTTTCTCCCTTCTTCAAGTTATGGGGTCACTTTTAACTCTGATAGTAGCTTGGTTCAAACTCTAAACACACACATACACAGGTTTGCTAGATGTAGAGTTTCTGTGCCTGGAGAAGAGTGGGTGGCAATTGGTGTAGCTTATAACACGTGTAATGATAATTAAGTTGATTGGTTGAACTGTATCGCTCCCCAAGCCCGCCTGCCCCCCCCCCTTTCCATTTCTTCCTTTTCCTGTAGAGTAGTTCAGCTGGGGGTGGAAGGGTTCTCCTCTACCTTCCCCCATACCAAGAAAACGTAGGTTGATTCCATTTTTATTGTTCTGCTGGAGTGGGAAATAAGCCATATGCTTTAGCATTTTGAATGGCTAAACCAAGTCGAAAATTGAACTAGGGCCTCTTTTCCCTCCGCCTACTGGATTTTGGGGTGGGGTTATTCCTCCTGATGTTCCTGCAGACTTTGCATTAGCGTGATGCTCTTGCCCTGGGGCAAAGTGAGGGGTGAGGGGAAGAAATGTCAAGGGCTTCAGAGGCAAGTTGGGCTGAGCGAAGTGTGGAGAGGGAAGCTGGCTTCTGAAACCCACCCCTCCCCTGGATACCAGGCAAAGGCAATGAGAGTCAGAGCCAGCTGATGCCGCCGCTGCTGCTTCCCGTTTCCAGGGTGAAATTTCACAGCAGCTAATTCAAAAGGGAGGGAAAAAAAAAATCCCCAACCAGCAGCGAAGAAGATCCTATCAACCAACCCAAGCAATGTAACCTTTTAGGAAAGCTTTTCGGAGAAATCCGCATTTGAAAATCCAGTATTCACGGCCCCAAACACGGGACGAGAATCAGAACTGGTATGAAAATATGAAAAGCTTCTTTACACCCTGAGTGTTTGAAACGATCCGATGAGCATAGGAAGTGGCTGCCAGCACTCTGGCGGCAGTTCGTGCCGCCGCCGCCGTTCCTCGCAGAGGGCTGGACAGAGCTAGTCCCGGTTTCAGCACCCTCGGCGTTGGACAGCTCCCTGCACGCCGCACCGCCGCCTGCTTGCTTTTTCCCACTCGGTCTTTGCATTACTGGAGATGCATCTAAATTACGTCCTGTTCAACAACAAGTAGATTTTTTTCCCCTCCCCTGTACGGGAATTACAGTAGACGATTCTTTCGATTAAACTGCATTTTCTTCTTTATGGATTTGGCCGTCAGGCGTATTTATCCCGATCTCCCCCCTTTGCAGGAACGAATCTTTGGGAACGTGGTCCACACAGGGATGTAAAACTGTGCTTACCGATGCATCCCATACGAAATGCTTATGTGATCGTCTCTCTACCTTCGCCATTTTGGCTCAGCAACCTAGAGAAATAGTAAGTAACAAAGGGAAAACACGGGTTTAATGCAAAGGCAGGGGCATTGTGGAGAGTGTTTCTCCAGGGAGCTGCATTTTAAATGGGGAAATGGAAAATGTTGCAGGGTGGCAAAATTGGGTTCCTCTCCTCCTTAGCTACTGTAGCTTGGTGAAATGAATTCTAGTTGGTGTGATATGACTATTTCCTACTCAATTGTGTGCTTTCTAACTTGAAATTTCTGCAGTACAGTTTTGAGAATGCACTCCAGTCATATTACTCATATGCTGCAAACTTTCAAATAAAAATAATTGCCAACTTAACCTTTATACTGGAAAGCTATTCTGAGAAATTTGTGGAAGTAATGTTGGTAGCAGATTGAAGACCCCAGGCAGGACAGCCAAACACGTTGGATATCTGCATTGGGTATTTCCGAACGGGCTTCCAGGGGGGTGGGGTAGGAGGGGGTTATCTTTTGGTTAGCTCTCTCTCTCTTTTTTTATTAAACGAAGTTTTCATGAAAGCATGGGCTTCCAGAAACTGTAAAATAGATCCTTAAAAATGTTTCGATTTACAGAAATAGTTTTAGGAAGAAAAAGCTATACAAGAATGCCTAAAAGGTAAATAATATATTCACCAAATCTATTTTGAGAAATTAGTTCAATAACTCAAGTACTGAAAAACAATTATTCAGATAAATTTGACTTTCTTTCTAAATTTGGCCTAAATATGCATCACTTTTTTCACTTGTTCTGATGATTTTTAAAACCTAGTATAATTTTGTATGTATATGTAAGATTTTAGAACACACTTGAACACAGAATGCATTTCTTTAAACTTCCAAAATTAAAAATATGGGAATAGATATTGTTAGTTAATGATATGTTAGTATCCTAGAAAAGAAATCTCTCAGATCAGTCAATGCTTATGATCTTTATGTAAGTTTTAAAAAATATAAAGCTATTTTCAAGGTCATTTATTTGGGTACTGATACTGAAAATTGCTTCTATATATTTTGTTAATGGAAAAATCATGAAACATATTTGAAGCTCTTGCAATTGAAATTTGTTAGTCTTCTAAATCATTAGAGACCAAGCAAGTGATATTAAAATGAGAGAATACTTAGAACAAAGTTGTCAAAACTAGGAAAGTTTGAAAAATTTACAATCTTCATCAACTAGATTTAGGTAGCATTATCTTCTATAAATTGAAAGATTGAGATAAATTTTAACATAATACATAATGTGAAATCATTAGACTGTTCTTAGTTAAAGAAAAAATGAATGCTGCTTCAAATTTCAATAGAGAACAATTTAAAATGTGAAGGTTGACCAAGTTGCAGGTTGTTCTGTATTTCAGAAAAGAGTAAGTAGGTAATATCAAGCATGTAGAACTCAGTGGCCTGTATTACTGCACAGTGGGAGGGAGAAGAGAGCTAGAATTAGTCATTTTAGGGGGAACTGAGTGGTGACTCCATGTTTAATTATCGGGTAACCTCAACCACAGTGTTGGCTATTTTAGAGTGATAAGTTACTGTTACTTCATTGACATATTATCACTTTAGTTTATAATATGTCTCCATCTTTTTTTGGTTCCATTATAGATCATGGAATCCTCTGGTACACCTTCAGTCACCCTGATAGTTGGCAGTGGCCTTTCTTGCTTGGCCTTGATCACTCTAGCAGTTGTCTATGCAGCATTATGGAGGTAAGTAATCAATTGATTTGCTTGAACTATAATGTCTAGTGGCTCAGAGTTAAACTATGGAAGGCTATCATCATTATATGTCTCCTGCCTTCTTAATTTCATGAAAGCTGTATTTTTGCAACAGTTGTAATTGTTTTGATTGAGTGGTAATAAATGAGCTGTGTTTACCTAATTTTTCTGTCTATATTTGCCTGTGGTGAGAAAATAAATAAAACATATGTACACACTTTTCTCCATTTATTCTAGCTTTCAACAAGTTGATTACCTCTAAGTATGGAACTCCTATACCCAATTGTCAGGACCATGCTTGGGTCTTATTGAATCCAATTTCTAGTGAACTTGTGGGTTTAACTGATATATGTTCTACACTTTGTCCATTATAAAATATGGCCCCCAATCTCTTAAGTTTTGAACACAAGCTTTCTACATGTCTTTCACAATGAATGAAACCTTCTGTAAACTTAAAGCACCTACATAGCACTATAGTGCTCTAGAAAGACCTCTTGGTTGAGCATTTCCAACTAAGCAGGTTTTGAGCGATTAAATGAAGTCAGAAGAAAATGCATAAATCAGGGGGGAAAGGCTGAGAAAAATTTGTCTCTAAGCATTTGAAGTGATTTCTGATTTAGGCTATTATTAAGGACTCCATCTGGGAGGTTCACTATAGCTACTCACATGCTTATCACCAGTACCAAACCTTATGACCAAACTTTCCAATGGGATTTTGAAGTTTTAAATATTCAGATTTTTTATATTCATTTGATGATTAAAATATTTTAAGAGCATATTTGCTATGTCAAGAGAAATATAATTGCTTATCATTTGCTGAATATTTAAACTACTAATATTGCAAAAATAAATATTTTTTTGCCCCATAGATTTGCCAGTTGTGGTAAATCAAAAAATCAAGATTAAAAAATAGTTGAAACTAATTATCTTTTAATAAAGAAATAACTTTGGAATTATTCTTGTTCCTAAATCATTGCTTTTCACTCTACTCTTTTGAAGAAAAAGCAATTGTCAAGGGATAGTTAAGTTGTCAAAGATATTAGTATCTCTTATACTTTGTAGCACAGCAAAGTATGTACACATGCTTGGCCCATCTTTATAAATAGAATCAAAGTTCTCCCTTTTGTAAGGAGCCACCTTGTAATGGAACATTTGCAAACTGGGAAATTTTAAGAGATACGGCCTATTCTGGAAAACAAACAAACAAAACCAACATTTATTTATTCTAGTCATTGTGGATAATAATAGTTCACAACACTGTCAAATAAGCCATCGTCCTGTAAAGTAAGAGCAAGATGGGTAAAGTCTGGGAAGAAAACCTTCCCCTCCCACATGGCGTAAACAATGCTTTCTGAAACATGAGACAGTGGCCATGGGTCAGGATATTAGGTAATCACAATACTCTCATAATTTATACTCACTAAAGTATTTAGAACAATATTCCATTTTTTAGTACTGAGGGTGCCAGCACCATTAATTCTGCCTTCTTCCTACTCTTGAATACACATATGAGTAACCATATAATAAACACTACCAACATAACTGATAGGTAAAGTTTGTCAACAAGTACAGATTAATTAGTCCATGATAAATTTTTCATCTGTCGGGGGAAATGACCTTCTACAACTGTTTTCTATGATTAACCAATTACCTTCAGGAGAGCTATCAAAACTTGACATGAAATTGAAAAGTCTAGGGGAAAGTGTGAAGAAATACACTGATTTGAGTTCCTTAAAGTTAATGGTCATCAACTTATTGCCAACTTTTCACATTACTCCCAAGTATGGATCTAGAAGACTAGATTTATTGAAGTAATATTAATAGTTTGCTAGAGCTGTCAAGACTCATGAATTATTATATGAATCTTGTAACATGAAGAAGTTAATGCATTTTATAGATACATAATTTATATTGTAACCTTATTTTATAATAAGAAGTGAATTAAAACTGTCACTTTTTTCCTAATTATGAAGCTGAAATTTTTTAAAGATTTGCAAAACATACAAATATCAGAATTTTTTAATTTTTTTTGTTTGTTTGTTTGTTTTGTTTTTTGGGGGGGGCATCACTGCTCTCCGGTGGTGGGAGGTAGGAGGCCCAGCCCCACTGCTGGAATTGAACCTCCGTCCCAGTGGGCCGCAGTCCCACGCACAACCACTACGCCACCGGGGCTCAGCCCAAAACTTCTTCTTCTTCTTCTTTTCAGAATTTTTTATATATACAGTACTATCTTTTTAATTAGTGGTGCTATATGTAGCTTATCAGAAGCAATATATAGTTATGTTCTATTTACAACTAGATTCTCTAGAGTTTTTTTTGAGACATCAATGAAAAAATTGAGTTTGTCCTTTTAAGAAATATATTGAAATCATGTATTCAAAATTTTGTTTCAAGTCTCACACATGACATAAAAAGTTTTAAAAGTGGTGACTTTTTTTAGCAATTTTTTTGTATTGGTAGCAATGTGACTTATTATTAATGAAAATGGGACCAGTTCAAGTTTCCTAAAGGTGATCGATTCTGGAGTACTGTTATTATGATTTTCCTGTATATGGAGCAAGTGATATCACTGAGATCCCTGTACTAATATCTGTGATATTGTAAAACCATGAATATCAATTGTAAGAACAATTGTCTGCTGCCTTTAAACTTTTTGTTAACAACCACCCTCCCCAGAAAGGAGCATTTTAATGTTTGATAATATCTTTCATGTTGCATTGTGTAATGTGTTTTAGCTACTAATCATACAAGGACGAAGTTAAGGAATCTGTGAGGCCATCTTGTGTTGAGGCTCAGCCTAAGTTAATCCTATTTGGGTTTGTTTGCCTCATGAAAAAAGAAATTTCTAGCTTACTATAAAATGTGTTAGCATTTTTTCTCTTTTTGTTTGTTTTGCTTTCTGATTTGAAATATGTGGTGGTTTGTGGGCCTTCTGTTTAAATACTCCTCAAAAACAGAGAGATTCACATTGATAGATTTGTCTCTTCCAAAGACTGCCTCCAGTTCTTGGGCAGCCCCATCTAATACTGCACAGGAAAGCCCATGCCTACCGTGGAATGCTATTTCACGTTCCAATACAAATTGAGCATGCTCAGACACACAAGTACAAGCATGTCGTTTTGTTACTGTCACTCAGTGGTTTACCACAGGGTATAGAAAAGCAGAATAGCTGGTAGAACGTTTAATTCTGAGCAGTTGTGTCCCTGGCTTATGTTCTTGGTGAACTTAAAAATTACAGAACAGACTATAGAAACACTTCTTCATTAGAAAAAAAGATAAATAAAAACACTTCTTCATAAGGGTAAAATATGGCAAGGGCTGTGTAATTTTCCAATCTAATGACAAATTATTTGTGACTCAGATTAGTTTTTAGAGAGATATTTATTTTTGCCCCAATTTTTAGGACTTGAAATATATCAAGAATAATGGCCTGACTACATACAAATATTTGAATGCATGAATGGCAGATGGGGAAAAAAAGTGTTAGGGCTTCATGAGCATGGTGGTCTTTATCTTTTAGTAATCACTGGTGATAACTTTGAGCCCCTGTGGGATTTTTATTTTGTTGTTGTTGTTGCTGTCTAGGATTCTGTTAGTTGATTCAGATGGTAATACTTAATCTGCTATGTACAGAATGCATATCTATGGGTGTTATCAAGGTGGATTCTACTAGTTGTCACATCAATGTTTCCTATTATTAGTAAAAAAGATGCTAGAGGTAGCAGGTATGCAGCTTGATCTTAGACATATTTTCCATGTTATCCATTCAACTATCTAAGGAGAAAGTAATTTGAAAGCATCTTTGCACATTCTATGGCCCTATACCATTGAGTCTCTGAAGCAGCATCTATTTAATAATCTCTTTTCCCTATTTTCCCCCGTGTTAGTTTGTTTTTCCCGTGATGAGTTTTGCTGAAATTTCAAAACATGTTTCTGTTGAATTTTGAAGTTGCACACTCTTTCTCTGGCTAGGTACATACGCTCTGAGCGGTCCATAATTCTGATTAACTTCTGCCTGTCTATCATCTCATCCAACATCCTCATACTGGTTGGACAGACTCAGACGCATAATAAGGTAGGATTGATAATCAATCTAATTCTACTGGTGTGGTTGGGTTTTGACACAGAGATGATTATTGATGACCTGAATATTTATTCTAAATAAAATGGAGAACTGATCAAATTCATTTTAAAAGCAAGATAACTTTATTGGCTTTTGAAAATCATTGTCTATGCCAATGCAGAAATATAGTCATTGGCTTAATTTCCTAGGGGTTGAGTAGCAGTTCTTCAGAGCCAAAAAATTTGATTTTGTGTTTTTAAACATGATATGAAAGCTCTCTGTGTTGAAAGCCTGCAGACATCAAATGTGCAAGCTTTGACTCGTTATTATGTTCTGATGAATTAGCATATCAGCTCTTACATTGCGTACAGGAATAGCTTGTAAATTGTGCTTGAGCATGAACCTAAAATATGTTCTTAATCAATACTGGAAGAGTGTGTTAAGTGGAAGTTACTGGAGGTTTTATGCTTTTTTCCCCTTTATCAAAATGTAGTTTGGTACTTAACCAATATGGCAGGAAAACTGCATAGGCACTTTTTGTGCAGTGTAAGAGTATATGTCCTATTTATGTGAATTGACTGGAGTTGAAAAGTTATGTCTTCTCCAGAAATGATGCTCAACTCTCTTTACTAAACTACTCTAAAATATAGATCAAGAAACACATTAGAGTAATCTTAGATAAATTTACCCCAGGCTTGAAGGGATTTTGTTAAATAACTGCCTTGATCATTTATTTGTCAGTTAATCACATGGTTTTAGTTCATTTGTTTGTCAGTTAATCACATGTTGTTTTTCAGACTTAGAAGTCAATAATTAAACTTTATAATATGTACTAAAATTAACTTTTCAGTTGGTTCATTAATATGTTGGCTGTCGGTACTGATTTTGGATTGTCTGTTTATATTGCTCATGTACATTCCAGATCTCCTGAAGCTTACCCAAAGAAACTGATCAGGGCCCTAGGAAACTCCTTACGTGCTTCTGAGGAAGATTTATTCTTGAATCACATTGCTAGGAAGAAGGCCACTATCTCTTTAACAAGAAAACACAGCTTTATCCAGCTGCTCCTCTGTCAATCTATGTGTCTCCCTTTCCCTCCCCCCACATTCTCCCCCTTTCTTCCCTCAGGCTACCACATGTGGGTGTGCCTTTCCATGAGGGTGCCTGTGTTCAGTTCATAGTAATTCCTGACACTTCTATCCTTTATAAAAAACCCACTTGGATCACCCAAAAAAAGAAAAAAGAAAGAATAGAAAACACAGCCAAATATCTAATAAAGGGTGCAGAGGAGAAGTCAAAATGACCTTAATGAATTTGAGGTTTAAATGCTTTATGTTAGTTTTTTTTCTTGTTTATTCCAACATAAAGAAAGATGAGAGAGCATAATGTCTATTAAAATAATCCTATGTTATAAACATTATATATAAGTACCTATCTGTGTATGTATAACCATTATCAATAGATACACAGATAGGTATTTATATATAATGTTCATTCTATGCATGAGTCCTAATGGGGCAGTGGGTTACAGGTGATGCTGCAGACCTCAAGATCAGCAGTTCTAAACCACTAGAAGCCTTGCTGCTCTCTGAGAGAAAGAGAAAGCTTTCTACTCCCCTCAGGAGTTAGAGTCTTGATGACCCACAGAGGTAATTCTACTCCACCCTCCAGGGCTCTTCATGAGTCAGATTTGACTTGGAATCAATCGGAAATCAATGAATGAATGACTGAAATACATGGCAAAGAAAAACAGGAAGAGACCGGTTCAAATGTAAAGGAATGGGGGGGGGGTACCTCTATTGATATTGGTGGAGGAGACAGAGAAAAGTAGCGATTCGATTAGGCCATGGTGTAACTAATGAGGGCGAACATGGGCATGGCCTGGGAGGAATAAGGGAAGGGGGAGGGGGAGGGCAGGAGAGGAGATAAGAGTGTAGGTCCTGAGACATTGTAGGTTGCTTTTGTCACCACCCCACTCTTTCTTGGCCTTGTGTGCTAGACTTTAGATCCCTCAGAAATGCTCATTTCTTGATAGATATTTACAATTCTTGCTTCTTAAATTTCCATCCAGAAAGGGGGGTTTTAAGATTTTTTTTCCATCCCAAATCTTCTTTCTTGTCTTTTTTTTTTAAAACACTTCCAGCACTCTTCAAGAATTCTTCTGGTTAGACCATGGTCTTCAGTAGAAAACATGCTTTTAAAGCTATTTCATGCTGTGTGACAAAGTTTTTATAAGTTCTGAGCCAATTATGGAATATGGAATTTTCTATGAGGTTCACTGCTGCCCATTTATAGTGATCCAAATAGAAAAGTAATGCAAATGATAAATCCACACTTCATATGTAAATTGAAGTTTTCTGATAGCCATATCAAAAGAAAACTGTTTAAAAAAGTAAACCCATTTTAACATTTCAATATATTCTCACAATTACTATTTCAATGTATAATTGATACAGACATTATTAACATTGTATCGCATAATTTTTCAATTAAGTATTGAAATCAGGTATATGTTTGACCTTCACCACACATCTCAATTTGGACTAGCCACATTTCCAATGTTCAACAGATACATGTATCTAGTGAGTATCACACTGGATAGTATTTATCTTCAGGAGCTAAAAAAGTCTTGAGAAATTGCACCTCGCCTGCCCATTTTGGCCTTCCCCGAGTTTATTCGCCCTCCTTTTGAGTCAAAATGTCTTTTTGCCACACACAAAAGTTGTGAATATGCCTCAAAGATAGGATAAGACATGCCTAGTGTCACGTTTCATTTCTGACCATGAGGAATGATGGGTATATTCTTATTATTTAAAAAACAAAGACAAAGCCATTAACGATTTGCTTTTCACCCACGGTGGTTTTCTGAGAAATAATAGGTTATGATGATACTAAAGAAAATGAGATATTAATGGTTTTCTTTCATGTTATGATGCTATGTGAATTTTACATGAACCGTTCTGAGCAGAGGAACTAGTAAGACTAGCACAATTTATGATGAAATGACTAAAAGAGGCCCAAAGTGTAAAACGCTAGGTATGGACTGCTAGTCACTCAGAAACATCAAGTTTGTGGGGTTGGAGGAATCATGTATTTCTTTATGACCTGTGTATTGAATTGAATTAAATTAGTTCCCTTTATGTTCTATATGATATTTTGGTATGTGAAAGGGTATACATGCTTTATCGGAGAGGTAGGAATGCTTAAAAAAAAAAAAGAACAGGAAAAATGTATAGTGTGTTACCTGTATAAAATGAGGATCTGCATACAGTCAGGGATGCATTAAACAAACAGCAGTCAATGGTGGTTATAAATGCTTTAGGTTGTTCAAAGGGCCGTTTCAGCACTTGATTAAACACTCCTCTGTTAAAGGTGTCAATGGTTGGAATCCTCTGTGACAGGCGTCAATGGCTGGAAAAAGATCTGCTTTGTTAAAGATTTGGTCCCTTGAAAACTATATAGGACAGCTCTGCTCTGTCACATAGGATTGTGACATATCAGTGTCAACTTGATGGCATGGAGTTGGTTTGGTTTCTAGAACACCTTTACAGCTTGTGTTGCCAGGAGGTAAACATTGGTCTGCCATTTCAATCCAGCAGCCACTCCTTAGGAAACAGAGGATGCTATCTGTACCCTAAAGATTTAGTCTCAGAAACCTTAGATAGAGTCAGTATGAGTAGGAACCTACAAGATGGCAAGCAGGTTTGACTGGGGGGGGGGGGGGGGACTTGCTGCTGTGGGCATTCTGTAATCAATAAGTTCCTGCTAAGTTTTGATTTGTGCTTGAATACTCCCTAGAGCTTTTTGGTGAACAAGTTATTAGAAATTGTCCTGGAGAGTTGTCAAGGGTAGCTGTAATGCATGAAAACTGTCATTTGATGCTGGCGTTCAGAGTGGTTTTGAAGTGCCATACAGGGTTTCCTCTCTGAAATGAGTGCTGAAATCGAATTCACCTATCTCACCGCTGTGTACCTCTGCTTCTTAGTTTGGATGAGAACAAGGTGAAATAATCCATTGTTTAATATGTGATATATTCAAATACTTAAACCATAGAGCCATTTGCCACAGCAATGTAAGGAATCAAATGCAAGTTATTAGATCTCTTTTTAAAATGCAGTTGTAAAATATAATTATAGCTCACTTCATTATATTTTGAGCTTTCTCTTAATATAACATTACCCTTTACTCTCTTTATGCATTTAAATTTTCAACCAACGTATTTCACTATCTTAAAAGTCGCTTATTAGTAAAGAGTTTTCTTTGCACCTTAAAGTATGCACATATCTCTTGGTGTGACATGTAAACTATTTTTGAAACTACTATTTTGCAGAGAGCAAAGATTATTTTAGGAACAAATAAATTCAGAGAGTAGTATTTTCTTTAATCTTCTCTGCTTCTTCCCAAAAGGCTTTGAAGTGATTTACTATACTAAAGGACACCTATCACTTATAACTAACTAAAGTTGGTTTTGTTGTTGCTGTGAGATAGCATCAGTCATGCAAGATATTGGGAATACTGTTCTCTTCCACACAGTCACTACCAAATTATAGTGAAGACAAACCTAAGTCCAGATTTTGTCAGACAAATTGATATCTATTTAATAACTGACTTAGCAAATAAGGTGTAAAATCTGTTTTGTAAACTCAATGAACTCTTGGGCCTTTTTCCTTTAGATAGTTTAACTCCACTATGTATGAATCATTCCCTTGAGGTGGACATAGCAATAATGTAGACAGGATTTTATGTCTTTTGGTCAGCATTGCTCAATCAGAAATCTTCCAAAATTAATGGTTGGGCACAGAATGATTAAAGCTAAAACCATGGTCCCCATCCTTAAGAAGTACAGTATATATAGGTTTCAATGAAATCAGTATCTAACATCACATAACATCAGTATCTCTTTTTTACCAAAAGAGACCCATCAATACATGAGCATCATAATTAATCACACCTTCGACAAACAAATCCTCATCTTTTACATCCAATTTGATAAAAAATAAGCGATGACAAATACACATAGATCAGCAAAATTGTAGATTCCACTTAAAATGTGTTGCCAGAAAGTCAACCTACTCTGTACATTCCTTGAATACTCCAAGAGTTAAGGTAAACTAACTGGGATACATTTACATACAGAGGATACCACAAGTTTAATAAAAATATATAGGCACTCTAACATGTGCGTAAGAAATGTTTTCCAAAACAATGAAATCAGATATGAGAGGAAAGTTAGACACTAGCCTCTTTCTAAGAGCTCTAGAGACCAAAGAAAAACCCTCATTGATAAAGTCATGGGAAGCTTCCAAATCAGATAGTACAGACAAACACTTTCCTTAGCACTAGTTAGGAAATATTTATATCATGTACCTTCTTGTATAGCATACTGAAGGGCTGTGATGTGTTTCCAAATATCTTTTCAGGGTATTTCTCTCACCTATGGTTGAGAATGCCTGAGAACTAAGTTGTAGCACCAGGTAACATGTCTCTTAATAGCCTGCCAGGCCTTTTCATGGCATCGCAGTTATAGAAAATATTTTTACTTGTACGCTTCCAGGGGGATGCAGACAAGGTTTCTCCAAGCTGTCTGGAGAGGCGAGAATATTGGCCTGTCAGTCTCAAATATGAAATACTTCAACAAAAATCATTTTTCCTGACTGCCTTCACCTCCCTGTCTTCTGCAGATTCCTCTTTCTGATACAGTGTGGCCTCTGCTAACAAGTTCTTTGAACCGCTTCACTTCCTCGTGATCAAATCAGAAGGGAATCTGCTCTCTCTCCTCTCATGTTCAGCCCTTTCTATTGGCATGACACTTCTCAGCCCTTGTTAGACTCTCCTTTCTTCACTGCTCTTTGCTTTTCTCTCAGGCCCCCTTTTTCATAGCCTGCCATTAACTGTGAGGGCTCATCCGTATTCTGTTTTGGAGCACTTCCTCAACCTCACATTACCTACAAAAATTCTCTTGCTTCATTTTGTGCTTATGATGATGTCACCTTGGGAATGGCACTTTGACCTCCTGCTAATGGCCTCTCTCATCAAGATGGTGTGTCTGCACCTGTGTCGTCCTGGTGCCTTGTAAGATTTAATACATGCTCTGCTTAAATTAAAAAAGGAAAAGATGCAATGTTTTGTGGTTTATTTAGAGATCATAAGTAAAGGTGAGCCAAACTAAAAGGAATTTTTCCTAATGGAAAATTTGTGTTTGTTTGTATTACTGTTGGGAGTATTGTGGTTTTTAAAAAAGAAACCCAACCTTGAGTTTCAATGCCTCTAATTCACCTGTTTCTACCCTGTCTTTCTTTTGTCATAGACACAGCTGCTTCACACATTTACTAACAAGTGTGACCTCTGAAGGCGTGTGCTTTCCACGTCTCTGAAGGACGACTGAATATGTGGTTATAGTTAGCTATGTTTTCCTCCTGCGCCCGTCTGAATCAGTCAGCCCTCTCCATTGATCTTCTACTTGCTTCTCTCATTGTTGTTAGGTGCTAGTGCCTTGTTTCCGAAGCATAGTGATCCAGTGTACAGCAGTCAGGCACCATCCTCATAATTTTAATTATGTTTGCGTCCATCCTTGCAGCCAGAGTGTCAATCCATCTCATGAAGCGTCTTCCTGGAGGTAGTCCTTACTTGGGTTTTGAGGGTGACCAGCAGGTGATTTGGACCACATGAACATAAGCATCCGTGGTCTGCATTCTCTGTTGGTGCAAATAGTTAGTATACTCTGCTCCTGTGAAAAAGCTTCGCACCTTGAGTTCACCTACGAGTGTATTAGCTGGAGAATCTACGTTTGGAAAATCAGCCAATGAAAATGCTGTGAAGCACAGTCCTCTTCTGACACACCTGGGGTCACTAGGAGTCAGAATTGACTCTGCTAAAATTGCAGTTTTTGTTTGTTTTTCTTTAATCCTAAGTGGCTCTTTCCCAGTGATGTGACCTTGGGAAAGGTCCCCAGCCTCTCTAGACTTTATGTTTTGTATGCTCATTCCAATGTTGCCATGGACTTTTTAATGCACAGAATGTGCAAGGGGCCCTCAGAGCCTAGTATTTTGTAAGCACTCATTAAGTTGTAACTATGATGATGATGATGATAATGATTATCCCTAGCTGTAAATCTAGTTTGCAACTTCACTTCTGAGCCTCAGAGTTTCTATATCCAGTTTCCTGCTCAGTGTTAAATTCATCGTGCCCCCTCCCATCTCAACTCCAACTAATTAAGTATAAACTGAGTACATATTCTGTAGCCTCCAATCCAGTTACACACTGGATCTAAGTGCCATCTGGGATGTCTCCATCTCCCTCATAGAGAAAATCTAATAAATCACACACTTGTGTAAATTTCTTGATTCAATCAGATACTCATCATCTTCACTAGTCTACTGCTACCAGCATCCTTAAACTAACCCTCCACACCAACCAGAGGGATCAAGTTTAAACTATGGTCAAACACAAGCAGGGAACTATGTTTGACTCACGTCAAAGATTACCAATAGCTGCCTTTGCCACATTAATACATTAGAGTTCAGGATTAAATCTTATTTGAGAAAAAAATCTCTGCAGATACAAAACTTGAGAAGCCACTGCACTATATAATGACTCTAAGCTCAATAACTTCATTGTAGTGTTCTTTGACTTCCTTTGACAACAATAGCAAAGCCTACCTACTTAGTCTGTCAAAAACACTCGAAGGGTTCTTCTTCCATGTTGCGATTCATGCTGGAAAACTGGATCTATTCTCCACATCCTTGCACATCAACAACCACAAAACTTCTTCTGGCTCCTGCTCATTCTCTGACTCTCAGCTCAGCCCTCATCCCCTCTAGAAAATTTTCTTTCTCCTTCATTCTTAGGCATAGCTACTCTGAGATTGGTGAGAACTAGTGCACACCCACTGTATTGTATTGTGTTGCATATTTTTAATAATGATAAGTTCTTCTTTAAGGAGTCCTGGGGATATAGTCGTTGCTTGTGACACTTTAATCTTCATAGTCCACAGTTGGAAACCCCCAGCAGCTCTGCAAGAGAAAGACCGGATCTTCTACTCCTGTAAACAGTTAGAGTCCCAGAACCCACAGAGGGTAGCTGAGAGTCAACTCAGCTTGTATGGCAATGAGTTTGCATACTTCTCAGGGAAAAATTATTTTACATTCATTCCTAACCTCTTTGTCCAGCACAGAGTTTAAGTATAGCAGGCCTGGTAGAATCATTGACTGTAAGAAGGAATGGATGGATGGGGTTACAATTTGACCTGACACTTATGGAGTTAATAAGGCACATTATTTAGTTTTGTAAGAACTAGGCACCTCCAATCTCTACAGAATCCAAATGAAAATGATGCTAAGACTCTTCCTGAGGTCTCTTCTTGGTAGCATTGTGGTTGCAAATCGGTGATACAAACTAAAAATGTTTCTAGTTTGTATCATCTAACAGCAAGGTCAACGGTTTGAAGCCAGCAGGCAGCTCCTTGGGAGAAAGCTGGGGTTTTGTCCTCAAGTGCTGCTGGAAGCTAGCATGGATTTGATGGCAGTGAGTTTACTGTAAACTCTAAATGGCTGATCTGGGTCCTGGGTTTTAGTTAAGAAGACTGTAGAATCTAACAAGTGTGAATCTTCCTACCTGACAAGTCATGCAAAGCAATGTTCCTAACCTTCAAAAGAATTGTACTTATGTAGACAACTTCCTGCTCATGAAAGTTATATCCTGGTCAATAATGTCTAATATACATGTTTATTATATTTCAAATGTGTGCATGATACAAATGGATGAATCTAAAATTTCCTATTGAGAATTTTTAATATCTAACTAAGTGGCTGACTGTGATTTTTTTAAAGAATGTGAATGTCATAAATTTATGTGTGATTCACTTGAGTCCATTTTGAAGTATTAGTCACTCTACCAGCTTTCTAGATTTAAAAACAAGCTTTCTCAAACCATGAAGCAGACTGCTTACTTGGTTCCCTCAGTTCCCCCAGACTCTGGATCTTGAAGGTTTGTTTTATCCTGTTAGACTGAGGTTAAACAAACAGGAGGCAGTGCAATGGAGAGACACTTTTGGCACAAGGTAACTTTCTCATCACTGATTGATAAACATTTCTGGCTTGTATCACTTTATGTAAGTCAGCGCCCTATAAGTTAAAAAAAATTGATATGTTGGATTGGTTTGGTAAAAGTAAAGGAAATGAAAATAGAATTATTTGAGAATAAAGAGTTACTGAGATAGCTGACATATAAGAAGTCAAATAACTTTGGGTAGTAGATGAGTGTTCTTAGGTCAAATTCTTAAGCTAAACATTCAGCAGGAAAGAACCAAGTCTCCACCTTAGTAATTGCTTTGGGAGCGTTGGGCACCCTGGTTGCCTTCTGTTCATTTATGTTTAGGTGGTTGCACAAAGTGCCCTTGAGGCAATATAAAGAAACTATGTTTTAGAAAATGCCCTGGAATTGCTAACATCCACTCTCTGTTCCCATCACCTCTGCTTTGGACCTCAGTTTCACTTACGTAGGGTTTTAGCTTTGAAAATAGATATACACTCTGACTTCTCATGGTAGAGAGTCATTTATTGTATTGCAAGTAACACATAACCTTTATTCAAACCCACAAGGAACACATAACCTTCCTTCAGAACCCCAGAATCACAATGAACAATTACAAAGTTAATTTAATGCTTAGAGTTCCAATCTTCAGGGTTCAGACTTTTACCATTAACAAGAGATCTTGGGAGGAAATCTTAACTGTTACACAAACTCACTAGAGGTGCCACGGGGTAGCAAGGATTCAAACTCAATAGCCACAAACAGTATTGCAGTCCTGTCTTCTGCCTTCCTGCCCTGTGTGAGTATGTCAAAATGTAGGGTTTGTGTGAATTTGCCCTTGGCTACACAGAAGAAGGTCACAGTGATGTCAAAGACTAGTATATTATGTCTTTTCCAAGGTCAGAGATTAAAATGATGAAACTTTTCTTCAGAGTTTGACATTAGAGTGCTTGTTTGTGTTTGTTGTGTGTGTTTGTATTTTACAGCATTCTGTCCTTTAAACACTTCATATATTTCTTTCTTTTCTAGGTCTAAGTTCAGAAATTTGGTTATGACAAGTTTCTGATGACCCATATGTAGTTAATATTAGTGAATTTCACAAAGCTATACACACTTCTCCTTCTAATGAAGAGAAACAGGGAGCCCTGCTTGCGTTTCCTGCTAATGAACACAATACCTTCATTTTCACTACTCTGTACTCCCAGACTGGAGACTACTATAACATCCTTCTAGCTGGGTTCTGCTCTATTTGTGTTGCTGTGGGGAGGTATGGGGCAAAGACCTTAAAATTGAAACACATACCTGATATCACTTCCCTGCATAAGATACTGCCAAATGTGCCTTCAGGGCTCATAGCGTTAGTTCTGTGCTGTGAACATAATCCCCATGCAGGGCCACCTCCAGCACACAAGGCAGCTTCCTAGAAAAGAGAAAAACGCACTCCTCCCGGGTCATTCTTTGCCTTCAGGTTGATATAGTCCCTAGCAGGACTTCTGCCTGGTCAACAAAGGCTAAATTTCTGCCTTTTTTTTTTCTGTCTCCCATAGGTGCCAGGTCTCTGGGTTTTTTTCCTTGCTGTTTACTGTGCCTGATAAATGCCTACCATCCTTTAGGAATTAGGTCCTAGAAATCATCTTAGCAAAGTCTATTGTGCACTAGTCCTGCTTCCCCAGTAGCTGAGCTCTTTCTCTATTTAGAATGAGTCACATTGTTTTATTTTGGCACATAATTTGATGGCTGTTTAATTACTGATTAACCTTTGCCACTACTGTAGTTCTCAATGAAGATATTTTAGGTTGATTTCTAGCCTTTAAGCCCATTAATGTCAGTACTCATTTTGTACAATAAATGTTGGGTGAATGAGTAAAATTAATGAATGAACAAGCTTATAATTCTATGAAATGAGAAATCATAAAACAAGTCCCATCCATATTAGAGATCCCATTTGGAATAATTGGAACCCAGGTCCATTTTTTTTTCCAGACCCATGTTTTAAAGTATTATTGTTCTTTTGGGATCACAAGAGGAAGTAGAGACCTATAGAAGTCCCTGAAGTCTTAACTGAAAACGTAGAAAGTAACTTTGAAGCGCTCTTTTGGTGAGGGATGGCTGAGTGGCTCTCCTACAGTCTTCTGGACAGGATGAAGATGTTTTTCTCCTCTAGAATCAAGCTTGTAGGAAGTTACAGATTTCTCCACCTGTGTAAGTTTCTCCCACCCTCTTCACAACATCCAGTATAACCTGATCAGACGTTCGTTGATGTCAGCAAGGGAGTGATGGTGTGGTGGATTGTAAATGCCAATGTTGATGAGAATCCTGATTGTGGCTCAGCCTTGTCTTCAAGTCGGTTCCAGCTCACGGAAACCCATGCACATAGAACCCAATGTCGTCTGGTACTGTGCGGCCTTCATGAGTGTTGGCCCGCTCAAGGCCATTGTTGCACTCCCTGTGAATTCTGAATACCTCGCCATGCAAGGAGCTCATCTTTCAGCATTCCATCAAGCAATACTCTATTTTTATCCATAGTATTTTCATGGATTACTTTTCCAAAGCAAAATTAGGTGTTAGTCTAGAAGCTTAGCTGAAACCATTTTTTTAGTCCTTCATGGGCAACTCTGCTCATATTTGAAATATTGGGGACTATCTTCCAAAGTCATCACAGCTTGATAACCACTATAGTATGATCTGTTGACCAATGGGATGTGAGAAATAATTCTTAACATACTATAAAGTACTAACATGCTACATACTAAATAAACACCAGTGGTGATGATTTTTTTTAAGGTCAATTATTTTAATAGCAAAGTTTGCAAAGGCTCATCCCATAAAGCTGGGGCAGTGTCTTTCTAAGGGTGTGTCTGAGATGAAGCGTTATCACTGAAATCACTTGACAAAGGAAATTGGAATGCATGGAGAGAATTCTTTTCACAAATGTCAGAGTTGACTTTGGGTCTTAAAGGGTTGAGATAAAGGGACATGCAGTGATAGGTGCTCCATGGTGTAGTTAGTGGTTACAAGTCTGACTGCAATCCACATGGTTAGCAGTTTGGAAGCACCAGCAGCTCCAAGGCACAAAGACTGGGTTTTCTACTCTGTTGGCAGATACAGTCACAGAGACCCACAGGACTGGCGATAAGTCAGCTTTAACTGCATGAGAGTGAGTTGCTGGGTTCTTTTAGTAAATATTTTAAGTTTTGGTGGATATTCGAGAGTCCTGGTTTCGTAGTGGCTGTTAACTACAAGGTCAGCTGCTCTTTCAGTGTAGCTGTGGCTTCTATTCTCAGAAAGATTTACAGTACCCAACCCTCTGAGGGCAGTTCTGCTCTCTAAGGTCCTCATGGACCAGAGCGGACTGGAAGGCAGTGAGTCATGCCTCTATCCCCACTACCCAATGCTACTATTGTAACTTGAAAGCACCTTGAGATAGAAAGGATTTGGGTTATAGTTTGTCCAGTGTGGGCAATTTGGGTTTTCCCGATGGCTCTAGGGCACACGGAAACAAACAAACAAAAAAAAACCACATGGAAGGTGAGGCCAGCCTGTTCTTTTAGGCTGGATGTTTGTGCTTCAAGATGACCTTCGGACTTGTGTCTGTAGAGGGTGTCACCTGTATATGCTGCTGAAATGGAGCAGGAGAACATTTTAGAAACATTGGCAGTTTGGGGAAAGGTTTCTGCAGAGTTTTAAAAAGGCCTGAAAAGCACTTTGAATTCTTTTGGAGCAGGAACTAAAGACAGAATTTCTTCACTTATAGTGACTACCAGTTGTCAGAACATAAAAAAAAAAATAAAACATGAATCAAATCACTCAGGACCAAGCAAGGCCTTTTATGAACCGAGGAAGCTAAATGCGGTTAACAAAGTTTGTTCAATGCATGAGACAACAAAGCTGACTTGCTGTGTAGAAGGCGACTTCTAAAGTACAGCAATAAATATTAAAGCCCCTATTAGAGAATGTCTCTCATCTGACAGAGAAATAACATCTGAAGCTAAAATAGGGACAGCAGCATCCAGCTAATTCCTCCACAATTCAGCTGTTGACAGAGCCCTCTTTTTGCCGTTCAGCTTCTTGCCCTTACTATAGCCTAAAAGTCATACTATTATTATGCATATTAGTCATAAACATTGCAACAGCAAGCTTTAGAACTAAAGGCTGAACATTAATGCTTTTTATTGGGGGAGGTGGTGGGGGGGAGCATATTTGCAGATAAAAATTTATCCTTCCACTTCTTTTGTGAAGACCAGTTGGTTAATTTTTAAATCTTAAGCTTGGAAGAAAGAATTGAGCATATGATTAGATTGGAAAATCTGGGTCTTAAATATGGACTTTAAAATATATGAAATTCAAAGTGAACTAAATTCAGATACATTTTTATTTATTCCAAGCCCCTAGCAGTCTAGATCAAGGATTAAAGTTTTCTTTCTAATGTAAAGAAAGCAATGATTAGCTTTAAGAGTAGCAGAATAAACAACCATAAATTATGACTGTTCACGGTGTTGTTAGGGGTAGATTATGATTCCCAGCAACTCCCCCCCCCCCATATAAAAGAATGAAACCGTACTCAGTGCCCTGCCCTTCTGACAATGATTGTTGTGCTTGAGCCCATCGTTGTCCAGCCATCTTCTCCAGGGTCTCCCTCTTTTTTTGTTTTCCTTCCGCCTTTCCAAACTTGATGTCTTTTCCCTAGAACATGTCTCTCCTGATAGCATCTTCAAAGTACATGAAACGAAGTCTTACCAGCCTCACTTTTAATAAGCATTTTGTCTGCATTCTTCCCAAACAGATTTGTTGCTATTTTGGCCGCCCATGGTACTTTCAATAGTATTCCCTAACACATTGGTCGATTCTTCTTTGATGTGCCTTTTTCAATGTCCAGTTTTCACATACATAGGAGACCATTGAAAATACCATGAGTTGAGTCAAATGGAGTTTAGTTTTCAAAGTGATAACCTGGATCTTCAACACTTTATGATCTAGTAAAGCACCTTGACCCAGTGAAAGGTGTTCATGATGCCTTCATTTTTGCCCTGTGTTAAACTACCATACTCATGTTATTGTTGTCTGTCTGTGGTCCCTTGTAATGGAGGTGACAGAGCAGAACTATGTAGGGGCAGTTGATATGAACAGATCACCAGGTCTTTCTCCCTCCAAGCACAACCCCTTCTGCCCTCAAGAAAGATTCTGACTCTCCATGACCCTGTGTAGATTTCTGAGGCTCGACAGATATGTAGGAGAACAGATAGCCTCATCTGTGTATTGTGGATTGCCTCATGGGTTTGAACTACACAGTTTGAGGTTAGCAACCCAACCTCACTGGGTAGTACTAGCAGGCATTCAGAGCAAATAGGTAGGTTCAAACCACTTTGGTTAGATACCCAGTGTTTAAAAGTTGTGCTACCTGGGCACCATGTGTTACACATATAACCAATCAAGATAGCTAGCTAGATGTGTGCCTTTGTGTGTAGGAGACTTACATCAGCATGTACACTGAACTAACACACTGCCTGGTCCTGTACCATCCTCATAATGGTTCTTATGTTTAAGCCCAATTTTTTGCAGCCACCATGTCAATGCACCTCATTCAGGGCCTTCCTCTTTTTTACATTTTATATACTAATTAGCAATTAAATTCTGTATTTTAAAATCATTTTTCCTAAGGAGTAGGGATGGTGCATATTGCTTTTACAAAATATAAATTATTTCTGGCCTTCTGGTTTTCTTTCTCAAATAGATACTTATTTTTGTTTTCTTTGAATTAGACGTAGGCATCTTTTGTTTTTTTCCACTTAAAATGTTGTTATACATTTTGATAAGCTCCAAGGTTCCAAGTAAGGTTGAAAAAATGAATCCTGTATATATTCAAGAGGGACCATTACTTTTTGAAAATGAAAATGACCATCTTTTCTGGCCATCTATTGCTTACGTAACAAATTACCTCAAAGTTCAGTGTTGTAATTTAAATAACGATAAATATTCATCACTTTCACCATATCTGTGAATTAGAAACATGGGAGCTATTCCGCTGGGCAGTCCTCTCTCAGAGTCTCTCTGGCGGCTGAGTCAGAGCCACAGCCCTCTGAAGATTTGACTGGGGCTGGAGGGATAAGCTCTTGTTCCTGTCACCTGGCTTGCTTGATCATTTCCCCAGCATTGAAGAAGTATGGTGAAGGGTTGCAACGCGAATGCATGCCTTTCCTGATATTAAACTATGCAGTGTTCCCTTGTTTTGTTCAAATGACTTCTTAGTCTACACAGGTTTCCCATGAGCACTATTAAGTGTTCTGCAATTCCCTTTCTTCTCAATGCTATCCACATTACCAAGATAGAGTGCGTTTATTACTGCCTTGATAAGTTTTCTTTTAAAAGTGGGACGTTTTCTTTCAAAAATGCTATTTAAAAAATCCAAAACAAAACCTTCGTGCCAAAGGGTCAGTTCCGATGCCTAGTGATCATATCGTTTCAGCAACATGTGATGCAATAAGCCACCGAGTTTATATCCTCTTTCTTTAGATTTTTAATTACCCGCTGAGGGGGGAAATCTTTCAAAGATACAAAGCACATAGGCCACTTTACTGTTTGCATGTGACTTGGCTAAGATGGAAATAGTTGTAGGGCGTTTATTGGAGTCAAAAGCTGACGGCAAAGTTCTTGCATGGGAACACAGGATTTTTCAAGATAAAAATGTAAAAAGGTTCAGAATATCCCCCATGAACTTTTGACTTCTAACCGATTATGAAATCCCTTAGTACATGGTCAGCCTAGATACATTTATGCTTTACATCTCACTGACTAGGCGAAACAAAACAACAGAAGTTTGATTCTGCATCTGGCTTTTTTGAAACAGCTCTAACCCCACCTCCCACCCCCAGTCCCCCACCCAAACTAAAACAAAGAGCAAATTTGCATGTGTGGCCATCCTGGAGAACAGAGAAGAACAGCCCCCCTGGGTTTCACAAAGCTGGAAATCTGTATGGAAGAGAGCCACCTCGTTCTCTCCCGGAGAGCAGCTGGTGGGTGCTCCTTACAGTTAGCACCCAGCCCCACAACCTGCCCCACCAAGGTTCCCTGTCGGCTGCTCAGCCTTCAGATCTCTGAGAACAGCTGTTCTTTGACTCATGACACAAATGTAGTGAATGTCTCAATTCAAAGGTAAAAGTTCTATATTCACCCGTCTACCCTTAGAGACTGGCCACTTTAATAGTCAAATTGTAGAAGGAATCTGCCTATGTAGTTTCGCTTATATGAGGCTGGATCTTGTTTATAATTTGTACTGTGTTTTTTAAAGGATTTCCATTTTTCTCTCTGAAGGCATTCAGTGATATGGAAACATGATTACATCACATAATATTTGTATATTATCCTTTTGGCTTTCTGTACTATCAAGAAAAAGTAATATATCTTCTTTGATCATTAAGTTTTGAGGTGGCACGTTTTTTAATTAGTGCTTAGATTGACTCTATTAAGTGATTTTTTTTTCTCATCTGGTGGAACTGTTCTGCCCCCGAAGACATGTTTTTATTCCATCCTGCCCTCAGTAAAACCCTGTCTCACGAGCTATTGACATAAAAATTTTAGATTAAAAAATAAAATAAAATAAAACACTTGCCAACTAAAGTAAAACAAAATACTGTTTACCTATTTCCTCTGCTAGAAAGTGGTGATAAACTTAATTGAAAACAAATGACAGAAAAGCACTACACAGATGGGGGAAAGAAGTTAATTATTTGCCATTTTGTCTGCTGATCATGTTCAAGATTTAGTTGACTGGGCTGCATTAGTGTCTCATAGGGAGATGGTGTGAATTTTGAGAGAGAAGTGCATTTTCTCGGTGTATATTCTCCCCTGGATACTCACTTGTAATTTCTTTTGGTGATAATAGAGCTTAGCTATGCACATCAAGGGAAAACTAGATTCTTCAGGGTATCACGCAGGGTAGCTGATCCCAGGACCCTTAATGCTTGTTGGCAGATCTATCTATTTGTAGAAATGTGGCTGTTATTCTGTAGTGGAGCTTGCTGGCCTGTATTTATGCAGCCTCCCTAGACTCATGTCCAGCTATGAAGAGGATCCTTGTTAAGCTTCCAGAGCCATTTGTTGGGAAAGAGGGTAGTTTGAATGAGATCTCTTCAGCTAGCAATATAAAGAAGAAAATGCTGAAGCTCCATTTTCAGAAATGAAATTGTATTCACAGAAATGGATTGAAAAAAAAAAGCCCAACCATTTCTAGTAGTGACAATTCTGCAAAAATTATAGAAATTCTTGGGGACTGGAGAAAGCAAGGAAGTTACAGAGCTGAAATGGGTGGATGGCAGTAGCTAATGTTTATACTTCTAAAATTGCACCCTAACATGATTATTCCATTTTTCTTCACTTAGACAACATGATAATGTGCAAAATAGTGACGATGTGGTTAACTTGACAACAGAAGAAATTTCAGCATAGACATGGAATGTATATGTGTGTGTATGCACACACACAATTGAGTATATAGACACGTGTGTGTGGATATGTATGCATATTATATATATACATTTATATTTGAGTCAGATGATAACTGTTTCAAATATAAAATATTGCCTTCAGCAAAGTAAAAGATGCAAAATCATTAAAGTAATTTATTTATGTGTCAAAATATGCTAGGACTCATCCATTTTTTTCCTAAAATCTAGATGGTGTATGTAGACTGATGCACATGGATGGGTTATTCGATTGTGGTAGTGGGGAACACATTCAAAAGAGGAAGATGTAGGGAGCTATATTTGAGACACAGTGTGCAAATATTGGGAAACTGTACTTCAACCCGGCAGCAGCTCTGAGGGCAAAAGACAGGATTTTCTACTCCTCCAAACAGTTA
Organism: Nesogale talazaci; assembly: GCA_004026705.1. Taxonomy (NCBI): domain Eukaryota; kingdom Metazoa; phylum Chordata; class Mammalia; order Afrosoricida; family Tenrecidae; genus Nesogale; species Nesogale talazaci. The sequence goes on along the minus strand of PVJH01003799.1, from coordinate 7,801 downwards.
CAGTCTCAGAAAGCCAAAGGGCAGTTTACCCTGTCCTTAGGGTCCTTATGAATTGGCATTGACTCGATGGCAGTGAGTGTGAGAGTTTTTTGAGTTTATACAAGAATCTGAAACTCGGAAGCTAAACTCACTGCCATTGAGTAGATTCTCACTCATAGAGGTGTTTCTGAGGCCGTGGGTCCTGCCTGACTCAGATAGTTTCCCCCACTCTCCCCGTGAGCATCCATTGGGCTTGAACAATCAGCCTTATGATTAGCAGTCTAATGCTTACCTGACAGCCCCACCAAGTCTCCTATATCACTTAGGGTAAAGTACAGAGGGTATTTAGAGCTATTTGAAGTTTTCAATCCAGTTTACTTCATCTCCTCAAAATTCTCCTGTGCCGTAGGGAATTATAGGAATAGATGAACAAGAGATTGCAGAAACAGTGCTGGTGAAGCTTGCAGCAAAATTGATAGCTGGGTAGGAAACAAAAGGCCGACTTTCACTTAACTGTACTTCTCCGTTGATCTATGCCATGTAATTTATTCACCTTACCTTTATCGCATGTCAAATGAGGGTAAGAATATTCTGAAATCATGTTATGAAGATTAATATAAACTCTTTGACTGGAAAAAAGTAAAAGATTAAGAAAAAGAAATCTAACAAAGCCCAAAATATCAAACCATTTCAAATTTATTTAATATAAAAATGAGTCAGTATTCAAATGAATGCAAGTTCTCTGTTCCCAGTAGATGAGATTCACCAAAAAGCAGAGCCTACAGGAGAATAATTTTAAGTAATAGGTAACTTTTAAGCCTTTCATGACTAACCTCATTGCAGCCCCTTTTATCACCATCCCATCACATTTCTTGGCTGTCACTTTCTGTGCCTATGTTCAAGACCATAGGGTTAATTTTAACATTTTTAAGCCCTTGTATAGTTGTAATAAAATTTTGCAGTATGATCAAGAGTAATTATTACTCATGTGTAATGCTAATGGAATCAGATATAATGAAGTTATTGAACATATAGGAGAAGTTTCTTATTCGATATGTTTTAATTTTAAGTTATAATAAGCCACATTTTTTCCAGACTATATGTAATTACAAACAGAAAATGATAAAAATTACCAAAAGCTCAAAACTAATCTTCTTTAACTCAAACTTATGTTATCCAAAATCATCTTTTGCATAGAGGCCTTCTATAAAGTTGGTTCTTTTCATACACCAAAGTATGTGTGTGTTTTGCTCAGTTACAGACTTTTTTCACAATTTGCCATTTTATTATAGATGAGACGATGTGAGGGAGTGATATATTAAAACCAGACTTTATATAAAGATATCTAAGGCATGACATCCTTAAATTTGTATTAGACCACTAGCTGAATTAGGTAACGTGTGGGGGGGAAATATTTGACATGGTTGCTTTAGATGATGACATCACATAGATTCTGTATCCCACCAGGCTGTACTACTCTATCTGTCAGAGTCAATCATTCAAGCACAGAGAAGTAGTAAAGCCCATGCTATATGTGCATTGACCTTTCTTCCAGTAGTGCTAGGGGGAAGGGAGTGACATTCTCAGTGGAAGAAGAAACCAACCTATAAAGTCCATTTTATAACTACGATGTTCTTCTAGACAGTATTTCAGAGTAAAGTTGGCATAAGAAAGAGAGTCATGGTCCCAGATCTTAACCCTGTCATCAACCAAGAGATGGTCTTGGGCAAATTGCCTAGCCCCTATCAACAGTAATTAAAAAAAAAATGAAACTCTAAGAGAGAAAATGGTGTTTCTATGTTGCGTGCAGGTGGAGTGGCTGAGGTAGGGTACAGAGAACGAGATTCTACTGGAAGGAGGAAAGTGAAAATCATCTTCAATTCCTTTACAAAATTCCAAGATTCTTACCTAGGAGAATATTATTTTGTTTTTCATTTCCAGTAGATCTATTTTAAGACTTATAAATTCTCCCCTAAACAGTATGGATTTTTATTATAAAATTCTGATTTTCCTATATTCTAACATTAAAACGTGGGCACAAGCAGTGGGTGTTATGTTTCTCTTTTTTCCCTTAACAATTTAGTGGTGAATCATTTATATACTGAAAATGGGAAATATTTTGTTTATTATATATTGCAATGAGTCTAAACTGTATTTAGGAACATTATCTTCCTGCAAATGGACCAAATCTGCCCTCAGATTCTTACACAATGATCCTTCTTAATGGTAATTGTCAGTAAATACAGTGAAGAACAAAACTGTATCTAAAGTCATGGCAGTTCATTTGCTTTTGGGTGTTTTTGCCATCATTTCCACATTCTGCTACAACAGTCTTTTGTATTTGAATAATTACATGCAGTTGCACTACTGAATAGAAAATTGTCACCAAAGAAATGTAGGGAAAATGGTAGCAGCAAGGCTAATCTATAGCTGTGGCCTTTCTTAATGAGTGGTGCTGGGACACTTTTCAGAATCCTGCAGGGAAATACATGTGTGCACGCGTGTCTCTCTGTGTGTGTATGCTTCTTAAGAAAGATTTCTCAAACTGGTAGACCTGATAGAATTTCAGAAATGCTGCAAGTTTATATTGTCATCGATTTGTAGATTTTAGAAGCAGAATTTCGAAAAGAAAAGTTATTTAAAATATTCCTTGGAACCAAAGTTCATCTAAGAGAAGAGCCATCAGTTGCGAGACATTGAAAGTATGTCGGTCTCCAAATACTGATGCAGGGGGTGCAGACAAGAACTGGAGGTATTGTAAAATAGGCTAATTTCTATTGTTTATTTTATTGTGTTTGTAAAGCACAGAGCCTGAGTAAAACTGTGGAAGAGTTTTATTCAAAAATCTTTCTTGTACTTCTATCCAAGAACCTTGGAAATGAGAAATCCTAAGTGAATAACTATATATACATATATGACCCTTAATACCATTGTATAAAATAATACTTTGCATTTGATACTTCTGGTAAATCTTTGATTTATGCTGCATACCATTTGTTTCAACCAACCAAATCAGAAATTCCCAATAAAGACAATAATAATAAGCTATTGGATGAAGAAGAATTGTACATCGTGCCCATAGGTGATCAGAATTGGAAGAACTCAAGAATAGTTGTGGATTCCATTGGCATTTGTTGATGCTAGAGTAAATACAGTATTAGAGAGTATCAAATAATTTAGGTCAAATTAGAGAATCTGTCTTTAATAAATTGTAAGTTTTTTTCGTCAGTGTTGGCTTACCTGCCTGTATTCTGTATCACCTATAAAAACATTAATGCTTTTAGGAAAAGAAAGTAAAAATCTATTACAAAAGATCAAAATATTCTGTACCCTCTTGTTTTTAAGTCAATAATCTTAGGTTGAATATGTGATAGACAAAGGTCTCTTTTTAAAAATAATTTTATTGGGGGCTCTTACAGCTACTACAACATTCAGTACATCATTTGTATCAAGCACATTTGCACACATGTTGCCACATACATTTCCAAACATTTTCCACTGGAGCCCTTGGTACAAGCTCCTCTTTAAAAACAAAAAACAAAAAGCTCCCCTTTCCGCTCCCCCCCCCTTTTTTTAATGAATCATTTTATTGGGGGCCCATACAACTTCCATCACAATCCCCAACAACATCAGTTGTATGCAGGCCAATTTTACACACTCATTGCCATCATCACTCTCAAAACATTCTCCCTCCCACCAGGTCCCCATTATCAGCTTCCTATATTACACTTCCTCCCCCCCTTCCCCTTGAACCATTAGTAATTTACAAATTATTTTTTTCATCCTGTACACAGTACAATGTGTCCCAACACTCACTTCCCTGTTGTCCGTGTCCCAGAGAGGAGGCTATGTGTAGATCCCTGAAGTTTGGTTCTCCCTTTCTATTCCTCCATCCCTCCACCTTCCTGGTATTACCACTCCTATTACTAGTCTTGATGGATCATCTATCCTAAGTTTCCCATGTTTCCAACTTCACTGTACATCTCCTGGTCTAGCTGGATTTATGTGATAGAATTGGGGTCATGATAGTGGGTGGGAACTAGAGGAAGGTTGCATATTTCATAGCTCCTACCCTGTATCTTACCTGGCTCATCTCCTCCTTGTAACCCCTCTGCAAAAGGATGTCACCTCACCTATTTATGGGCTTTGGGTCCCCAATCTGTACTCCCCTTCACTAATAATAATATAATTTTAGCTCATTGATGCCTGACACTGGATCCCTTCACCACTTCATGATCACACAGGCTGGTGTGCTTCTTCCGTGTGGGCTTTATTGCTTCTGAGCTGAATGACCGCTTGTTTACTCAAGCCTTTAAGACCCCAGACGCTATATCTTTTGGTATCCAGGCACCATCAGCTTTCTTCACCACATTTGCTTATGCACACATTTGTCCTCAGCAATCATATCAGGAAAGTGAGCATGCAATGTTATGCTTTTTAGTTCTTGACGCCTGATTTCTCATCCCTTTGACAACTCATGATTCCACAAACTAGTGTGCTTCTTCCATGTGGGCTTTGTTGCTTCTGAGCTAGATGGCTGCTTGTTTACTTTCAAGCCTTTAAGTCCCCAGATGCTCCATCTTTTGATAGCCGGACACCATCAGCTTTCTTCGCCACCTTTGCTTATGCACACATTTGTCTTCAGTGATCATGTCGGAAAGGTGAGCATCTTGGAATGCCAATTTAATAGAACAAAGTGTTCTTGAACCGAGGAGATACTTGAGTGGAGGTCCAATGCCCATCTGTTAGACAAAGGTCTTATATAGAATCTTCATTTGTATTTCCCAAGGTAGTATTTATTTAGACCCTCTCTGTAGTTCATAGAATTTTTATCTTAAAGCAAATAATTTTCTTTATGCATGTATTTTTGTTTGTTTGTTTTTAGTCATTTTATTGGGGGCTTGTGCAACTCAATACAATCTGTGCATCCATCCATTGTGTCAAGCACATTTGCACACTTGTTGCCATCATCGTTTTCAAAACATTTTCTTTCTACTTGAGCCCTTGAAATCAGCATGGCCCTTTTCATTTGATTTCATTTTCTCCATATATTTAAAGTAGCATAAAGATAACCAGATATGAAAGCATGTGAGATGTGAATACTTTTTGTTTGTTTTGAGGTAAATCCTTTTGAGGACCAGATTTCATAGTTGCCTCATCCTTGTTCCCACTGATCTTATTAGTAGCAGTTCTTTATCTCCACGAATGGTTTTCTCTGGGGGTTATTAAGCCTAGGTGTATATACATTATGTTTCTTACTTCAACAGTATTTACTTAAAAAACTATGACTTATTATCAGCTTCTTAATGTAAACTATTTAACAGTTGAATTTAGATTATAATGATGGCTCAGGGACTTTGTGGACAGCATTTGCTAAATATAGGTATCAAATATCCTTCAAAAGGAGTCTGGTTGTGTTTTCCAGTGACGAAAAAGAACTTAAAAATATTATGGATATATTCAAAAATAAAGGCTAAAGTTAGGTTAACATTATATGTATTCCTTTTCTTTATATAAAAAAAATAGCTGTAGAGCTATTAAAGGAAGTTACAGCTGTGTGATAACTTTCTCACTTGCTGTCTGCCAGGCAAGGGCAAAAAGCACTTTGTCTTGCTGTCCTAGCCCATGCACAACAGCTGCTGACATCGGTGAATATTCCTCATGCTAGACCTCCTGCCCAAAGGGTATGCAAACACTCGCTGCCATTCATTGGCTATATTTAAAATATATAATTGGCTGCTTCTCAGATTTTCTTCCAAAAATCACAGTGGCAAGAAGAGAGATTTTTATGCGATGGCCAGTAAATGTCTTATATTTTGACACAAGATGTTGGGTGACTGGAGGAACATGGTTGATTTCCATTGAGTAGATTCCATGTTTCCCTGAAAGCATAGTGTTGGACACTAGCCTCTTGATCTACAACAATCTAGCTGAAATATACGTGTCCTCTCTGTCTCACATACAAGGCATGGCCATATGAACACGATGTTTAGAAATCAAGGCTAGACAAAATTGCAGCCACCAAATTTCCAACTTCATCTGCAAATGCAGGCCGGTCAATGTTCTACTGCCCCCTAAGAGTACTTCCCAGAGGCTTTCTGGACAAGGGATATTTCAAGCAGGTTCAGAACTATGGGAGACCAATATGATGCTTCATCACAATTCACTGTTTCTGGAAGCTGTATTAATGATTAAATTTATCAAAGTGCTCACTTTGTAGATGAGGAAATGGAAACAGAGGTCCCATTAAAAGCAGATCATGTGCAGCAGAGTAGCATAAACACTCTTCTTCCTGCAGCTCTTTGATGCTGATGGGAACCTTGTTTACCATAACTTTTCTGAGAATAACAGAATTCTCTTTCATAGAGTCTCACATCAGAACAGGCAGATTGAACTCTATGATCAAATCTATAAAAGGAGGCAGGAATGGAGTCAGTGCACACAAAAATGTTCTCACCCATGATGGGCACTTGTACTTTCCTCACTTTGTACTGGATCAGACATAAGCATCGTGAGAAAACGATATCCTATTAAACTTTCTGGGAAAAGCGCATTTGCAAAGTGAGGAAGAATTTCTCTGGGGAAATGCATTTTACTTGAAATACAAAAGTTCCATGCAACTGTGGTAGCTGCAATCCTTAGACTAAGGAGATTTATACTTAGAAACTGCCATGGTGATTTCGAACCCAGCAGGGCTTCCCTTTCAAGTGTTAAAGCCTATCAGGGTGATCAGTCTTAACTTGAGCTACAAGTCTTAGAAGTCCCTTCTTTCTCTTATGGTTTCGTTATCCTGTCTTCTAACTATACCATTAATACCCCCCTACCAAGACCATTTGAATCACTAGACTGCATGTCTTTCTCCCCACATGCTTTTCTTTTAGCTCTTGAGACTACTTGGAGTATGTTTCTCATCTTTACTGACTTCATACACCCATCAGACTTTCCTACAGAAAACAGAACACTAACTGCAATAAATGTTGATGACAGCCTCTTTCAACACGAGAAAAAAATGTCTCTACACAGTACCATGGAAACACAGGGTCTGTTTCAAACCCAGCTGCCCTGTCTCAGGAACTTGCTTATTATTTCTCTTTCATTGATACCTTATTTGTTGGGTGAGGGGGAGAGGGGGAGGAGTCTGAATCATTTAAGAAACATGATCTTGCTGGTTCTCTTCTAATTAAAAAAAAAATCCACAAACGATCTCATTGGCATTGAGTCATTGATAACTTGCCGCAACCTTGTAGGCCATTATAGAACTATTTCATAGTGTTTCTAAGGCTATACATTGTGCATACGCAGGTTGCACGTGGTCTTTCACCAAGAAGCAGCTGGTGGGATGGACCTAACCCCCATTCTGTTAGCAGCTGATCATTTCAACACTGCATGTCATCAGGTTTCCTCCTAGTAAAATAACAAACCAATCTCTCTCTCTCTCTCTCTCTCTCTCTCTCTCTCTCTCTCTCTCTCTCTCTCTCTCCCTCTCCCTCCCTCCCTCATCCCCCCCTCTTCCCCTCCTCTCTCTTCTCTCTCATTTGCATCTGTTTCTGTTTCTGACTAAAGTCCTGATCATAGCTTTACACCAAGAACAAGTAAACTGCAACAATGCCTCCTTATAAAGTGTTTCTCAACCCTGACTACTCATTAGAATCACCAGTAGAGCCATTTACAGCTAACCATCCTGGGACTGAACCATGCAATCAACTGAGTTAGAAGTTTTGAGAACGAGCTTAGGGAACTGGAGATGTGCAATGCTTCACAAAGGATGCTGATATGCAGCCAGGGTTGAGTCATACGGAGCGCACATTGCCGTCAGGAATCG